>JAWQFJ010011445.1:0-21390 GCA_034096865.1 Theodoxus fluviatilis
ATGATGCCTCTGCAGCCGAGTCTGCTAGGAAGTTTGAGCTGTGCTGCTGTGATGTGAAGGCATGGATGACTGCCAATATGCTCAAGCTCAATGACGACAAAACGGAAGCCATCTTATGTGGCCCAAAGATCAAGAGAGACTCTGTTGGCTTGAGCACTGTACGCGTTGGCCAGTCAGACATTCCCTTCACACACACTGTTAGAGACCTGGGCATCATGATCGACGAAGACCTCACGATGAAGGCCCATGTGAGTGCTGTGGTAAGCGGATCTTACTTCCACATCCGGTCCCTTGGTAAGCTGCGGAACATCCTTACAGACAGGGCTGCAACTACCATCGCAGTGGCCTTAGTCATCTCCAAGATTGACTATGCCAACGGCTGTCTTTGGGGCCTCCCTGTCCAGCAGCTCGACCGACTCCAGCGTGTTCTGAACACGGCGGCAAGGATTGTGTCTAGGACCAAAAAGACCGACCACATCACTCCAGTCCTCCGCAAGCTCCATTGGCTCCCAGTCATGAAGAGAGTGGACCACAAGGTGCTCTCCCTGTGCTATAAGCGTGTGCACGATCCAACTTTCCCCCAGTACCTCAGAGACATCATCCCTCGCCACAACCCCCCCAGATGTCTTCGCTCTGCTTCCCAGTCACTGCTGGCTCCACCCAGTAGGGCCGGCCACATAGGGAAGCGCTTGGGTCGCCGCTCGTTCTCCTACTGTGGTCCAACCCTGTGGAATGCGCTCCCCCAGAACATGCGAGAAGCGAAGTCACTAGAGAACTTCAAGAGCACTCTGAAGACTCACCTTTTCTGACTTGGGATCTGTGTTAATAGTCTCAAATGAAAGGACATACCTGACTGAAAGACTGTGCACCAGTCTCTGTTTTGTTAACTTTTTCTCCCTTCCCCCAATCTCCTGCGCCTTGAGCATGCTGCCAGCATGGATATGTGCGCCATACAAGTGGACATCATCACATCACATCAGGCTGTGTGTCATTTTAGACCAATCGCTAATGTAAGAATATGCACAGACTTTATCAACATAAAACTACATTCATTTAAGAAGTCATTTACCTGATTTTAAATTAATGCATACAAAACATGCAATTACAGATATTTGTCTACACAAAATATTAACTAAGATTTATGAACACAATAAAATACAATAAAACAAAGGATCCCCATACTCTACTCCCCGCACACCAACACCCATCCCACCCCCACCCCAAAAAAAATTACTCTCATGCATATGACGACTTTTTTAAATAAATAAAACAGACAAAATATGTACAAGTGGACAATTTATAAATTCTACACTATACAATCAAATTTATCAAGACGATAATCTATTCTAAGCAATCGAAAAAATACAAAGGGGAGAAAAACAAAGAATGAAATAAACCACAAAAGAAAAAAATAAACCACAAAAGTAGATCTAATCAGAAGTGGGCTGTTGTCCCTTCGATCGTGTTGAGATGAATGCAACGCCCGTGAGTTAACGGGCCTAACAGGAAGTGCAGCGCAGAGGTGAATGCTCAACGTCGGCTTTTTCCGACAAAAAATATCATATTTGGCATTTTTAATAATAGCAAAATTAATCAGGACCTTTAATTATTGTAGAACCGATCCTTGCGACCTCGATCACTTTCGCTCGTTCTTTATCAACCTTCGCTCGTCTGTGCTCGTCTTTGAGTCTTCGCTCGTTCTTTACCGACCCCGCACAAGTACATCACTTGCCTTAGTGGAATACAAAGGGTATTGGAAGGGGTCAACCATGCCACATGGTAACACCAAAACGGCGCAACAGTATGTCAGGACCACTGAGGAAACCATGAACAAGATCAAAGACTTACGCCATCTACCCACAACGACCATTTACAACAAACTTCTTTTAGAAGAGGGAGACGAGTGTGACAAACCAAGAAACAAACAGCAGATTAAATATAAACAGCAAGCTGAAAAAACAATAGAGGGTCAATTAGGGAAACAAGGTTCAAATTTGGCAGATCAAGTTCTGCTGGTCGCTGATCTGGTTCACACACATGGAGATTTTGTAAGGAACATAAACTTCCAAGTCATCAACAACTCAATGTCCCCCTCCATCGTCTTGTTTTTGGATGAGCAGCTGGCTGATTTGTGTGAACTTTGCTCAGGGTCGAAAGTTGTCGTGGGTATAGACAAGACTTACAATCTTGGGGAGCTGCTGATTACGGCCATGAATTACAAGCACACAGGACTCGTTTGTCGAAGTAGCAACGAGTCACCGATCATCATCGGCCCCATTTTTGTGCATGCCCATTCGACTTTTGAAACGTGTTATCATTTTGTTTACACATTAGCAGGAAACATTGGACATTTTCCAACAAAACCCATGGTGTTTGGATCTGATGACAAAAAATTAATTACAAGAGCAAGTCAGTGTGCTTTTCCAAACTCCAGCCTGGCATTGTGCACACTCCATCTCAAGAAAAATGTTGCCAGACACTTGAAATACAAAGTTAGTGTTGCTTCCAGACAGATGAACCTTTTGATTAACAGGCTCTTTGGACCTGAAGGGCTTTCACACTCATCCGACAAGGTCACAATTGATATAAGATTGGAAAATCTGACAATGATGTGGCCTGAACAACACACACGCTATCTCAACAGGATTGCCCAACAAATCCATGACCATGTCCTAAAGCTTCACTGGAATGGCCAGCTACAAGACACACATTGGACCAACAACAATGCTGAGTCGCTCAACCATACGCTTAAGCACATGGTTGAGTGGAAACCGAGAGAGATTCCTGACCTGATCAAATAAGCTGCGAACATTGGCCAAGGCTCAACAAGTGGAAGTAGCACGCGCCATCATTGGCCGTGGAGAGTTTAACTGGCTCCTCACAATGCGCACAAACTGATGCAAGGAAACTTATGGGTTGCCATGACAGAAGAACAGAAAGCCAAGCACATTGCGACTCTCAGACGATCCGTCAGGCCCCCTGGCTCTGTTCAGAGCAGCTCATCATTCTTCCACGTTACAGGAACACCAACAAAAGGAAAAAAACCCGGCCAGAGGAAACGAAAAAGGGCAGAGAAGACGACCACAGCAAAAAGGATGAAACTGGGAAATGAATAGTCACCCTCTAACCGGAAAAACCTTGTGGGGATGATGACAATGGTGGTGATTGGGATGATGAAGATGGTGGTGATGGGAGGCAACCCGCGTGCTCGCCCGCGTGACATCCTGATCCTCGTTCTCCAAAAGTGCGACCCTTGCTCTGGACCTGGCTTATCTGAGAAGACAAAAATACCTGAAGCGCAGATTGGAACCTTGACGACTACGCACGATTGTTTGGTCATCTCTAGTCTAGACCGTGAAGAAATGGACGAGAGTTTACCAGCGAGAATTGAAGTGAGAAACCCCTGCACACACAACACTTGGGAAGATGGAAAGTATGTCACATATGAGATTAAAATCGAGACAGACCACTCGTCCTTCCACTTGAAGACTTCCTCCACAAGAAGACGATTCTCAGACTTTGCATGGCTGAGGAAGAAAGTGAGAGAACACCATCCCCACGTAAGTCCACCAGAGCTTCCACCAAAACAGATATTGCAGGCACTCTTCTTCAGCAATGATGACGACTTCCTAGAGAGTCGGCGAAAGGGCTTGGAGGATTTTGTAAACAAGCTGCAGGCAGAGACACTGTACCTATCGGACGGCACCTTCCACCTGTTCCTACAGACAGACCTGACAAGGAAGCAGATAACACAGTACCTGGAGGGACAGCTGCCTGACAAGGACCTGGACAAGGTGTGGCAAAATGGCGGCATGCAGGGCGACCTTCTTGGCCTGGATCTGAGTGCATATATGCAGAGGTGGCTGGGGACAAACTGAAGATGGACTCCCTATCCAGCCTGAAGCAACCCGATCAATGTACGGACAGTGGGGTAGGGGGAGACAACTCCTCCGTAGGAGACAGTTCTATCTCCAGCCAGAAGGACAGGTTACCACAGTGGCAGGGTAGCAACTCCAGTCGCGCTTCCCCTCACTTTAGCATCAATGGCGATGAGGAGAAGGAGGATTCCCACTGAGAAGACATAGACATTCACAAGTAGCTGTGAAGACTCAACCCAAGGGAGACTGGGAATGTACCTAGCTTGGACTGCAAACATGGCTGTGCCCATGTTCTACACAATGATACGAAAATGCACAAGATTTTAGAAGACTTAATTTTCTGTATGCACCAGTCAAGTCTTTAGGATAATAACAAAACTCACAAAAAGGGGGAATTTTCAGAGCAGTATCGTGGTAATGGAAAGAAAAATAAAAGCTTTGTTTGGGATGGGGGTGGGTGGGGCTGTGTGAGTCTATGGGGATAGTTTTAAGGATCAGTTGTGGGGGGGTGTAGTGGGGGGTGGGGGTGCGGTGGGGGAGAGAGTTGGTCTTCTTGTAGCTTTCACTTGTGCAGGGCTGTTTTTGTACTGTTCTATTGTATACTTTTTATGTGGTGATTGGGGGGGGGGGGGGGGGGGGGGGGGGGGGAGAACGTCTTAGTGGTCGTGTCTCTGTCCATATGTATTATTTATTGTCTTTATGCATTCATCATTCACTTAAAAGCGTGTGTGCGTGTGTGTGTGTGTGTGTGTGTGTGTGTGTGTGTGTATTCTTCTTAGTTTGTACCTCTTTTGTCAACAGTTCTTAACCTAGACAGTAACTTTAACTGTTCATTGTATATTGCCCCATTTACCAGTTAACCCTTTGGTTCCAGGTGCAGTCTTATCTCTTGTCTGTGTGCAGCTGCATGTGTGGCGTGAGTGAGGTACATGGGGTAATGTCCATATGTTTTTTGTATAAACAGCGTGTTAGGGTGTGTAAGCGATGCATGCGTTTGGCTTTTTGTTTTGTTTCTTTTAGCCTTCATCACTTAGTTTTCCTCGTGCTCGTTTTTTAAATGATGTCACTTGGCGAAATAAATTACTGTTAACTGTGAACTGTGTGAACTGTGAAATATATCTGTGATAGATGATACTGTGCTAGTTGCTAGTTAGTCATGTAGTAGATGCAAAGCTGGATGATATTCTTGTTTTGTATGTCATTCATGTAATTCTATGTTTTCACTGCCAGCAGTGAGTGAATGAATGAACAAATGATTGAAATATGACAGTCCACTTCAAAAAGACATGCCGTGTTTAAATTTCAGTCCTGTTTGGTTGGTTTGTCAACCCTTGAATGTTACGTTTGTGTGATGTCTGAAAAGAAATATTGCAATACACTTTTGTCGCTCTGTTTTTGATAAGTTTTGTGTGTAGTTATATTCTTCACAAGCATACCTTCTAAAACTGCTGGCACAGTTACTTTTTGATTCCGTTCTGAAGAGTGCAACCTGTACGTTTAAAACCCACTCTTGGATGGTATGCACCGGTGCTGCCACCACAACAGAATAAAACACTTCCAAAAGAAAAGAAAAAAAAAGAAAAAAAGATGGTGGTGATGGTAATGATGACAATGATGGTGGTGGGAATGATGACACTTCTTAACACTTTTACATAAATATGTTCGGCAATATTGTACCCAGTCCTGTGATACCTGTACTTTTTTTCTCTCTCTCTTTTTAGCGGGCTTTTTAAAGCTTACAGGAACATGACTTGTGATAACTTATTTCTGGATTTTTGTATAGGAATTATTTTATTAAGGCTACGCCTTTTATGTACATAGCTTTACGTGCGTGAATGAATGATATATTATAATTTACAGCCTCGTAAGTTTTTTCATGTTGATGTTCTATCTGTTTTTGTCCTTTTAACGTCTTGTTTATTCGTGCATCACTTTGCTGAGATAAAAAAATATTTGTATTTGTTGTATTTTATTGTATGATGACAATGAATTGACAAACAACCATAACCATTGTTAACAGTATTCATACGCATGCCGACCGTTGCCAACCGTCGCCGACCATTGCCCACCGTCATTTTTAACCGACCGGTTCCAGTCTAGAGCTGGGCTTGGGTGGCAGATGGGGTGAGGTGGTGGCATCTATTTGTTATGTAGTGAATTGTGAATTAGAGCTTGGGCTGTGTGTGGCGGATGTGGTAGTGTGGGAGCTTGGGCTCGGTGTGGCGGACATGATTTATAAGAACTTGGGCTCTGCTTAAACATTATTGCATATAAATTAACTGTTATTCAATCAGGATTGTTTCTGTAATTTTTGCGTTTTAAAACGGTAACCCCGATCTTGAAGGATGGGTGGATTTCAATGTTTTAATATGCAGACATGTAATTAATAAAGCGCCATAAAAAGATGCTTTTAGGTAAATAAGATATAATTGCTCTACATTACCCCTTTTAAACTGGTCTGTTTTGAAGTATCACAAATTCTCATCCAAAGAGCAATAAAATATTGTGTATTGTAATGTACTATATTAGGGCGACAAGGTGGATGCTTCCTTTCCCCCAACCCACAGGGTCTCTCAATAAGTAAAATGTCAATACAGACTTCATGGTTAAATACTGTCAGTAATGGTAGCATATGCAAAAATCTGTGGGACGCCGGACTATTATCTTGGCTGTTACATTTTCAATGAGGGTGGAGACATTTCACACTTTTAAAATACAAGTCGTCTTTTCTTGTATTCTGCACACACATAAGTATGCTCAATTTCTGGTGACCTTCCATTAATCTCTCTCTCTCTCTCTCTCTCTCTCTCTCTCTCTCTCTCTCTCTCTCTCTCTCTCTGTGGTAACAAGAGCCGTTAATTACACCCAAAGAGTAGTAAAACAAGGCTCTTTCTAAAGTACACCATTTTCTGACAGACTGCAAATGCTCAATTCTAAACTGAATTAACAATAACACAATCTGCAGTCCTAATTGTGACAACAACGTTGCTGCAAGGTAACAGTGTAGTTAATATGCTTCTTTTCCATTAACAGCTCCACCACACTTCCCATCTTGGGCCCTCACATCACTTCCTTTGATGTTTAAAAATACTATGTTCAACAATGAGCACTCACTGCTCCATAGGAAATCAGTCAAGCAGATCTGCCAGCACATTTCTTGATAAAACAGCATTTTGCTCATTAAATTGCATGCAAAAAATTAATCTTTAATATAAAGTTGCAGGCGAATCACTGCAGACCAATTTGCATCTGACCCCGCCTCTGATATGCTATCTAGGCACAGCCTAGCTCTATGCAAGGCCTGGAATAAGCCAGACTTGCAGAGTCCATGAGAAGCATGTGGCTGTCAAGCAACTGTGACCACAATGCCTGTTTCTGGTATACTGTGCCGGCTACTCAGTCACAGCTGTGGATACTTCCTCAGCTGTCTGGATTACTGCCAGTCACTGAGCTTCATGACTGTTCAAGAAAGCTTTTGGTTGGGGGGGGGGGGGGGGTTGATTGATCTTTCCAAGGGAAATTCATGAATTAGGCATCCTTGTCTGCCTCAAATTGAGAGAGAGAGAGAGAGAGAGAGAGAGAGAGAGAACGAACGAACGAACTTGTTTATTGTGCAGGCCAGCGGCCCATTACAATTGAACAAATCAACACCGATATCAGTGCATTGGCGAGAGAGGTATTCTCGCACATCCTAAGCGTTTCTTCATTCTAAGAAAAATGAATTACTTGTCACCGAATGCACCGCGTCTTCCCGCTGTCTGTGTGCATGGTACAAGTAGGTGGCAATCGCTCTTATCGCTCTAGCAACATTATTTAACATAAGATGTACAAAAGGGTCTGTGCTTTTCCAATCAACATACTGTGCCAAATATCTGCCCTGCAGTTCAGACAAAGCAAGGCAACCCAAAACAAAATGCCGTTCATCTTCAAATACCTCTCGGCAACCAGGACACAAAGTATCGTCGACATTTGAGAAGTACCTTAACTTATGTACAGAAAGATCACTAATACCCATTCGGAAGCGTATGAAGCAATCTCTGAACACTTTCTTATCCAATGCAAATAAATATTCTTCCACACCAAAACTAGTCTTGATTTCTCTATATAGCACAAATCTTTGACTTTCCCTCAACTTGCAAAACCACCGAGAGAGAGAGAGAGAGAGAGAGAGAGAGAGAGAGAGAGAGAGAGAGAGAGACGCACGCACACACACATACAGATAATATTAATGTCGCAGACCCTTTAAAAATAAATAAGCCATGCTTAAGTGTGCTCTTTTTTATGAAAACATCAAAACTGGTCTTTCTTCATTGTGCTTTTAGCAGACTGGCTTATTTTAAAAGCATGAATAATCCCCAACCGCAGTAGTCAATGCCCACTTTCAATCACCCAAGGTCCCAAAGAATGAGTCATAACTATCATTATTGACAGTAGTGAGTCGGAAGTCTGCATTGACAAAGTATAGCTGTTTCTGATCACCACCATCCCCAACGTCCCCTTCCCCCCTTACACTCACCTCTGTCCTACATTGTTAATGGACAAGACTTAACACTTTTTTTCTCCCAGGTTTGAGACCATTTCAAAGTGCACCAGAACATTAGAGAAGGGGATCATGCACGCATGAACGCAGATACTGTCACAAATTCAACACCTTGACCAAGAACTTGTGTAATGCCTGTAAAACCCTTTAAAGTTTCAAAGGATACTCCAACACTTCTCTCTTGCCATTTCATCTAAATTTGACTGTTTACACCCATAACTGACTTATGTAAAAGCACTGGCAAACTGTATATAATTGGTGACAAATTCTTGGTTTACAGCAGTGAAGTAAAGAGTGACCCAAAATCCTGGACAGAGTATTATATCTAATAATGACTGGTCCTGGTGGAACAAAACAAGCTGTTCACTCATTAAACAAACAGTGATGAGCATGGCTAGAAGATGCAATAAATACAGTATTTATATAATATACTGTTATCAAGCAAATGGAAAACCATCAGGCCACAGCGAGCATCACACACAGCCGAGTATGCCAGATACAGAGAAAATTATTCCAGTTGAAACTCTTACATAGACTTCTACCCACAATCGAAATGCTGACAAATTAACAGTAACAATTGATGATAGGTGTTTATTCTGCCACTAATAAGTTGAGACACTTATTCACTAATTGCTGCTTTGTCCAAAATCTACGGAATGATTTTAATACAATTAATCAGCAGAAAAGTAAGATATAAGAAAATCTTCAGTTCAGTCCATGACAGTAAGCTTGTGAACCATTAACCTCCACTACCTTCTCTCTTCCCATAATAAAGCAATCAAAAGCATTTCCAACTCGGAATTTTATAAAGTCCATGCATTATTGTTACCTTTTCATCGTGCCTTTTAGTTTAAGTATTTTGCATTGTCCATCCTTCAGATCTTTCCTGATTGCACTTACTTTTGTTGTTGTTACTACAAAACTTACTACAAAAACCATGAAGTCATTTCAGAATTAGTTTGTACTCTTATTTTCATTCTCTGTCCCTTTGCATCTGAAATGCTTCCGATGTATTGTATTCATCATAACCCCCCACACCTTTGGTTCCACTGTACCTCCATTTTTGCAAATGAAAGTATATAAAAATATAATTTAAAAAACCTTAAGGACATTATACACCCTAAACTTTTTTATTTCATGGTTTTCTTTTTTAAAACTGTAATAGTGCATGATTATTCAACAATGTTTCTACCAAAGCTCAATATGAAAAATTATCTCTAAATGTCGGTACTACTATTTACCGCAATACCACCAGATATACTGCAATACCCCAGATGCACCCAAATTCCCCCCACATATCAACATACAGACACTCTCAAATTCCCCCACTCAAATAGACGAAATATCTATAACTTCCATCTGAGAGTCGCTGCTGTTTTTTGTTTAATGAAACCGGAAGTCGGCACACAAAAGGTGAAGGTCGCATCCAAAAGGTGCACAAACAAGCGCACAAATGCGCAAAAAAGTGGTTGTACAGAATCATGGTCACGAAAAAACGATGAATCATGTTCACAAAAAAAACGATCCACAAAAATGAATAACCGAGTAGGTGGTCAGCTTTTGAGTTTGAAAATTGCAGTAGACGATTGAGAGAGCCATAGAGATGTCGCAAGTGCCAAAGGCATGAAAAGATGTGTACAGTATTTGTATTTTGTTTTGGTTTTATAGAAAGACAATTATTGAAATATTAAATGATATACACTTACAATAGCACGCATGTGCATATAATTTTATAGTTCTAATATTTCATATACTTTCAATGTATTTTTTATTGTCTATTTTAGTGTGTGAGTACAATTACATATAGAATTATAATGATGAACTAAACTGATAATACTGATACATTGTGATCATTTGTGGGTTTTTTTCAGAATCCATGCCACGCTACCCATGCAGTAAATTCTGCAAACACTGCGGCAAAAATGACAGTGAGATTGAGTGCTCAGAATGTTGCGGTTGGGTACACAGGTACTTGTTTTGTTTACTTAATAATAATAACAGTATTAACAAGGCACTTATCTTAATTACGTCGGCTGCTCTGCATCCAACAATAACTGTAAGCACTCTCTCATTTTCTTGCCATATATATGTTACAGGCATTATGTTAAACCAGGCATTAAGTGTAATGACTGAACATTTCAGTCATTAAACGAAATGACTATTTCACTCAGTCATTTCATGAAATGACTAAAATCTCTAGGCATTACACGTAATGCCTGACATTTTTAGGTTCATATTACACTTGTTGCCTGGATTGCTTTTTAGGCAACAAACAAAATGACCTGAGTGAGAGTTTAGACTTGTTTTCGACCAATGCCGGTTACATTCTCTGATGAGTGAGTGAGTGATTAATCACAATCCATATTTCAGCCAAAGAATGATTGCTTAATCACATTAAAATGTTCCTGTTTCAATCAATGAGCGAGTTCACATTAATCACATTCTCTGTTGTGGATGCTTGGTGTCAGATCATATTCACATTCAGGTCAGTCAAATCAGAATGGAGCAAACAGAGCAGCAGCCCACTGATTATGAAAGTTTGTTCAAAAGAGAATAATACAATTTATTTGAGAAGAACAAAAGACTCTTCATAACAAAGGTTGCGTACTTTCAAACAATACAGGATCTGAAGACAGGTTCCAAGTCTCGCAAGGGATACTACTACTTTCTGAACAAGTAAGTGATTTTATACTTGTTGGCAGGACTTGTTACATGTAGTTATACGTAGCTTCCCCCCTTAAAAAAGTAAATATAACATCTTTATTGCCAACCACAGGGAAATGCGAAGTTGCTCCAGCCGCTATAAAAAAAAAATAATTTAGACAGCTACTGAACAATTAGCAATCACTAATCATGTTTGTTATTATTATTATGCCATTATCCTGTTCAAGTCTTTCTGTGCAGTATGCCAGGAAAAAAACCAAGCGCCCAGTTGCCAAAGGAGTCGTCGTTCGACCCATTCTCAGCATTGACTTTAACTCGAGAAGTCAGGTTGACCTCTTGGACATGCAGTCCAAAGCTTTTGGTTCCTACAAATGGATAATGGTATATCAGTGCCACGACCAAATTCGTCGTTATCCGCCCCATCACTACTAAAAGAGCTGTGGAAGTCGCGTTTCAGCTTCTGGACATCTTCCTTCTTTTTGGTGCCCCTGCCATACTGCAAAATGACAATGGGTCGGAGTTCACTGCTGGCGTCATCAAAGAGTTAAAGGCCATGTGGCCAGAGCTGGCCATGGTGCACGGGCGTCCGAGGCACCCGCAGAGTCAAGACTCTGTGGAGAGAGCAAATGGTGACATTAAAGACATGTTAATATCTTGGATGTCCGACAACAACTCCCAAGATTGGACTGTTGGAATCAAGTTCATTCAACAAATGAAAAATGCATCTTATCATGCGGGGATTAAACGTACCCCATACTCTGCCATGTTTGGCACAGAACCCAAGGTCGGACTCACTTCATCATCCCTACCACGGGAAATCATCGAGCGGCTTGAGTCTGAGGAGGACCTGCTCAGAGCTTTTAGAGCACCCCAACCACATGATCAGCCCCCAGGCGGTTCCCAGCCAGACGATCAAGCAGTCGACTCCATGGCCGGAGGTCTGTCGTCTGCTGTCAGTTGTGGGATCTCCAGTCACGACAACCTCGGTGAGCAGACATAAATAACCCTCTGACATTTCTTCTGTCATGGAAGCAACATGTCTCCTTGTGTGTCTCACTTTAGTTCTATTCTCTCCTATTGTTTCTTGCAATTTTAAAAAGTTATTTCTCATTTTCTCTCATGATAAAATGAACATATTAACTTTTATTCTGTGAACAGACGATCATCTCCCAGGCGATTCCCAGCTACAGCCAGATGATCAGCTCCCAAGCGGTTCCCAGCTACAGCGAGACGATCAGCTTCCACGCGGTTCCCAGGCAGACAATCAGCTCCCAGATGATGTCACACCACCACAGGCAAATAAAGAGCTCTCAGACGGCGCGCAGCTTCAGAATCTGGCATCACCGCCCCGTCTCTCACCACTTCTACTTAGGCGACGCAAGATTATGATTGAAAGGAAGAGAGCAAAAGGCAGGTTTCACGATAACTGAGCTCTTGGATGTGTGTAAACTTTGTGTTCAAATTACTTGTTTACTGTGTTGATTTTCATTATTTTTTCTGTTGTGCACGCATCAGAGTAATAATTGAAATAAAAAATTGAAAATGAAAAAAAAAAGTTTGAGCATGTGCTTGCGAGAGCGTTTTTTTAAAGCGATCGTGTGAATCTTGACAGACGGCATTTACTTTCTGTGTCATGACCACATTTCGAAGTTTGAGTGCAGACACGAAAACAACACCCAAATTTAATAACAACTGTGTTATTCAATCCAGCTATCATCAATTTAAGTCTCTGAATCAACAAAATAAAAAATAAAAATGAATTAGAACGTTAAAAGCCCCAATGGAAAATTTTCGCCAGTCAGCAGAAGTCGTCTGTCAGAAAAAACGCACGTGCCTTCCCTGCAAAGCAGGCCTATTTTTACAGATCGGATGCCTTTTTTACGTTGTTATTTTTGCTTGTTGGTGTTATTTCATGGATAATCTGCATCGGAAAGTCGTTATTTCAGCAACAGAATTAAAAAGTCGCAAAAAGGAAGCATTTTCTTCGATCTCTGACCAGCGTCTGTCAGATGACGCAACGATCAGCAGCCTTCAGTTTATTTCGGAAATTTCCAAGTATTTTACCGTACGTGACGAACAAGCACGCGAGATCGTTTGAAAATAAAAGAGAACGAGACACATCGCAGAGAGAAACACGTTTCACCGGTTTTAGTGCCTTTTGGTCGAGTTTTGCTGTATCTGTCAGCAACGATCAACAACCACACGATCGAAACAGCGACACACGCGAACAGATTTCCGTCGCTTGTGGCCGGCAAGTGATGAATGCTTGAGTATGTTTGCAGAGTTTCGAAAGCAAAAACGTTTTTCTTTTGTCTCCCATACTTGTAATGGTTTACTTTGCACTTGTTATTGTGAAAACCGACAGTTTGTGGGTACCAGCAGTTAATCCTGGCGATCGCTGGTCGATTGTTGCCTTCTGTCACAGGCGGAGTTGGCGATTGGGCTAGTCCACTGTTGCGGCACCCCTCTCGCTCAAGCTATTTTTAGAATGCCGTTGTCTCTCAACCGCTGCTCAGCAGTTTGGAATGCTCTCGCAGGGGGTGTTGGGTCAAGAGTACTACGCAAGTGCTGAGTACGCCGATTTCACTACCCGGTACCTCAAAACAGAGCATCGCAGAAACACGTTTCACCATTTTTAGTGCCTTTTTTCGAGTTTTGCTGTATCTGTCAGCAACGTTCAACCACCACACGATCAACACAGCGACACACGCTAACATATTTCCCTCTCTCTCTCTCTCTCTCTCTCTCTCTCTCTCTCTCTCTCTCTCTCTCTCTCTCTCTCACTCACTCACACACGCATGCACGCACGCACGCACGCACACACACTTTTGGTAAATTAGTTGTAGATGTTTGTTTTTTAAATTTACAATGCAAAAGTGTTGTGGATACCTCTCCAGACTTCATTTGTGTTAAACTCATGCAATCTGGAAACATTGGAGATAATGTGGCTGTTCCAATTCCCATGGTAGACAGGGCAGGGGTGATCCCCGGAACATCCTAGGTGTCATCATCGACGAGAATGAAAATGACCTCTACACCATTGCCACAAGACAGGGTATCCTTTCTAATAAGTACACACGAGCTGACTTCACTCTCTGTCCTCAACAGCTACTAAGAAACAGTGACATTGACAGAGACAAACATGTCTCACTTCGTGAAGCACTGAAACGTACAGCATCTGGCGGTCAAGGTTTCGTAAAATGCAATTGTGCTGCCTTGCAGAACAAATGTTCTACCTTGAAATGTAAATGAACAAAGCACAGTTGAAGTGCAACAGCCGTTGCCATAACAGCCACACATGCTGTAACAAATAACTGACTTCACAAAAAACAAGTATAGCAGCGAACAGAAGAACAGTGACATTGACAGAGACAAACATTTAAAATGTGCGGCCTTGCAGAAATAATGTTGTCACTTGAGCTGTAAATGTTTATTTTAATGACTGTAATTGTTTAGAATCAAATGTTTAATAAAATAACTGAAGAAATGCTCTTTGATTTCTGTTTTATTGACAACAGATAAGTACATTAACATGTTAAAATTTTTAGGCATTATGTAAAATGCCTGGCAGTAAATTTCAGGCATTACGGCCTTGCAGAAATAATGTTGTCACTTGAGCTGTAAATGTTTATTTTAATGACTGTAATTGTTTAGAATCAAATGTTTAATAAAATAACTGAAGAAATGCTCTTTGATTTCTGTTTTATTGACAACAGATAAGTACATTAACATGTTAAAAACTTTTAGGCATTATGTAAAATGCCTGGCAGTAAATTTCAGGCATTACGTGTAATGCCTAGAGATTTTAGTCATTTCATGAAATGCCTGAGTGAAATAGTCATTTCTTTTAATGACTGAAATGTTCAGTCATTACACTTAATGCCTGGTTTAACATAATGCCTGTAACATATACGCTTCAACAGGGACCTTACAAAACTTGCTTAAGAAACAGCTATATTGTTATTTGAGTTAATTTCACATATTATATCTATTTACAATGAATTACTAGCACAAAGGGAATTTCAAATTGTAATTGTTTATTTTGTTTTTAATCAGACGTTGTGTACCAATGGACTACGAGACGCTGGTCAAATGGGGTGAAGGAGATTTGAACTTCATCTGCCCCACCAGCTACCTCTCTTTTGATGCTAAAACTGCATTACATTAAAGAGGTAAATCAATGTTCTTTCTTTTGTTTCATTTATCAAGTGAAAGGAAAATGCAGAAAGTGTTGGGTTGTCTCCCTGTGATCTGAGGAACCAAATAGGAATGGCATCCCTTTGTCTTTAGGTGTTAAAGGGTTATTTAAAGGGTTATAAAAAGTCGTGTCTATTTTGGTATGTCTATGTTGGTATGTCTATCAAATTCATTTAATTTGTAAGTTCTGGCTTAAAAAAACTGTTTAAATACAATTGTGCTAACCTTTTATGCATTTGTTTTCAGACTGTCCGCCGCAAAGACTCATGATGAGAGGGTATCTGCTGCACGAACTGAGCAACTTTTGATGGCTACATACCACATTACTGATCCTCCTGAGCTGCTCGCCACCCTTGATCTAATTGTTGATGGCAGTGACGTTGGTTATGATGATGAAAAAGAAGATGACAGCAGTGAAGATGGTGGTGATGTTGATGACAGTGACAAAGGTGCAGGAAGAGTTGATGAGGATGATGATGATGATGATGATGATGATGATGATGATGATGATGATGACAGCAGTGATGATGATGGTGATGATGACAGTGACAAAGGTGGAGGAAGAGGGGATGACAACAGTGAAGAGGGTGGTGGAGGAAGAGGTGGTGATGATGAAGAAGATGACAGCAGCAGTGAAGAAGGTTGCGATGTTGACGACAGAGACAGTGGTGGAGGTAGAGGTGATGATGATGAAGAAGATGACATCAGTGAAGATGGTGGTGATGTTCATGACAGTGACAGTGGTGGAGGAACAGGTGATGATGATGAAGATGACAGCAGTGAAGATGGTGGTGATATTGATGAAGGTGGTGATTAAGCGCACTGGAGACCCCTCCCCAATGAAAAGTTAATGGACTCAGAAACCCTGATTTCCATACTTAAGACAGAAACAGAATCTGAATCACTGCCCAAAGTTCCAGGTGGGCCCAAAAACAAAGTATATTTTGTGGTATTAAAAAAAAACTTTTACCATCGAAACAACGGCAAATGTTCTCAGTTTGCAAATGACAGGGAAGGTTGGAACAGTAAAGGTTCACCAACAAAGAATCTCTTCATGCAGACAAATGAGAAGATCAGCCAAGTCATCATGAAAAATGGCACCGTCTGTCTTCAGCGCAAAAACCAAAAGAAAACAGAATTTCTACCAGTCCCCAGCCAACCTGAGATTTCCCACATAATCACACTCAACCGCTATTATGTCAAACATGGTCAACATGAGAAGTCAAAACAAGGGTATGAGAAAAGGGTAACGTGGCTGACGATGGACGGAGCACATGGGATTGCAGTCCACGAATATAAAGGTTAATGTCCACCTCCACACCATCATGGAAATGCAAAGGGTCAAGCATCCAACTACATCAGACTCGACCCAACATGTATGGACAATATACGTGGATCACACCAGAGACCCGGTGATCTCTACCTAAAGGAGACGCAGCATTGCAACAACGGCCCAAGAAACAGAAAGCAACTGTACAACTTAAAATACAGGGAAAGGCCCAAAGACAATGATCGACAACACAGCAATAACTTTGCTGACCAAATGCCTGCCTTAGAGAATATGCAGCAGAACAATGCGTTTGTAAAGCTCATAATAAAACAGAGTCAGAAAGTACCAGCTGCTGTATGTTATACTGAACAACAGATTGAAGATTTGCAGAGGTTCGGGTGCGCCCCTTCATCCCCACAAACAGTGATTGGAGTGGACAAAACCTTCAATCTGGGCAAGGTCCATGTAACGTTGCTCGCTTACAAGAACTTGGCCGTTAGAAGGGAAACAAAAGATCACCCAGAGTTCTGTGGGCCAATATTGCTGCACGGAGAGAGCGATCTGTTTTTCAACATCTGGCAGGAAGACTGATATCAGAACCCACATACCAACAACAACTGTGAATCATTGAATCATGTGCTAAAGCAGAAAGTGGACTGGATATCAAAGACATTAGTTGCCCTTGTCTCCCACCTCCAAGACAATGTCACCCAGCAGTATTCCGAGGAGAAGCGAGCCCTTTTTGGTACGAGGGAATTGTACTTGGGACGAAGACTACAAGCACTTTGGGATACCAAGAGATGTTTGGATTCGCAAGACCGACAGCTGGAGAAACAAGCAACTGAGAACATTCAGAAAAACAAAAAAAGAAAGCCTTCTCGTGAGAAGCACGGATGGTCCGACAACTGTCAAAGCCCCAGCCCACAAGGGCAAGGAACCTGGCCAAAGGAAGCGGCCACGAAATGCAAAAACAACCCCCAAAACTAAGCGCATGAAGCCGAATTAGGACTCAGATTTTGAATGATGAATATCAATACCTCAAAGTTCTTGTAGTATTCGTCCAATGAAGGAGTAGAACTAAATGTTTGCATACAGTTGTAATTGAGCGCTGCTACTGATGATGGTGAAAGTTGCAATGATTTTTGTTCGCTGTTGATGCTCGAGTCTTTGTAACTTACATGTATATTTATGATGATGGAGTCTCTTTGAACACACATAGTACAAGAACAAAAAAAACTTCTAGAACAGGTTATCAGTGGCTTCGAAACCTCAATCAGAACAATTACACAGTTACAACCAGTTTGATTATAATTTATGAATTGTAATGGATGAATGGATGGAGTTTTACGGCCTACCAGCCTTGAAGGCTATATAATGCCATTAAGCACGAAAATCACTAGAACAGTTTAGAGTAAACGCAAATCAAGTCACGGTGTCCCAAGTTATTCGCCTCTTACGAATCGCGTAGGGAGAAGCGGTGGGTCAATTCTTACCTCGAACCCACAGGGGGATATGAGTTGTGAACCACAATTAATAACATCCAACTCACCGTGGGCCGCGTCCCCAGTCCTGGTCAGGAAAAAGGATGGCGGGGTGCGGTGGTGCTTGGATTACCAACGACTGAATGAGGTGACGAAGAAGGATGCGTTTCCATTGCCACTGATCTCGGATTGTCTGGATGCTCTAGCTGGAAACCAATTCATGAGCACGCTGGACATGGCATCGGGATACTGGCAGATCGAGATTCACCCACAAGACAGAGAGAAAACCGTGTTTATCACGCGTTTCGGCCTGTACGAGCACCGGCGAATGAGTTTCGGGTTGTGCAACGCCCCGAGCACTTTTCAGAGGGCCATGAACCTGGTTCTGAGGGGTCTAACCTGGAAGACGGTTCTGGCATTCCTGGACGACATCCTGGTACTCGGGCAAGATTTCGAAGAACATCTCCGGAACTTGAAGGAAGTTTTCGACAGATTCCGAGAGCACAACCTGAAGTTAAAGCCAAAAAAGTGCACCCTCTTCAACATGAAGGTCAAGTTCCTGGGGAAGATCGTGTCCGGCAATTCCGTCGAGATTGAACCCGACAGCATAGTGACCACAGAAAAGTGGCCCCAACCCAAGTGCACGAGAGAAGTTGAGAGCTTCTTAGGTTTCGTCTACTACCACCGCGAGCATATCCCGCACTTGGCGGAGCTAGCACAACCCCTCTACCAGTTGACTGGAAAGGCACCGTTCGCCTGGGCGGATGAGCATACAGAAGCATTCCAACAGCTGAAAAGAGCGGTATCTTCAGCCCAAGTCCTAGCATTACCCCAGAGGAAGGGATGTTTATCCTGGACACGGATGCCTCTGACTCGGCTATTGGTGCCTCGCTGTCACAGGTGCAGGACGAGAAAGAAAGGGCCATTGCTTTTGCCAGCCGAAGTCTGTCCCCAGCGCAGAGGAAGTATTGCACTACCCGGAAGGAGCTCCTAGCGATCATTGCCTTCACTCGTCAGTTTAGGCATTATCTGCTCGGGCGACCTTTCCTCGTCAGGACCGACCACAACAGTTTGGCATGGCTTCTCAGGTTCAAGAACATAGAGGGTCAACTCGCTCGGTGGATTGAAGAACTCGCCCAGTACGACATGCGAGTTATACATCGAAAAGGGAACATCCACTCAAACGCTGACTACTTGTCGCGTTTGCCCGAGGAATTGGACCTCTGCGGGTGCTATCAGGCTGGAGCGGATCTCTCCCGTATTCCATGTGGTGGATGTCCCTACTGCACGAGGATGCACTACCAGTGGGAACGTTTTGAGGAGGAGGTGGATGACGTTCTCCCATTGGCAGTGTCGGCTTCGGTAGTACCAACTATCCGGATGGCGAGTGCCGAGGGGTCCAGCAACTGGGTCCAGGTAATGGATCTACAGCAGAAAGGTAAGGAACAAGGTAAGGATGCGGATCTAAGCCTTGTAGGACGTTGGACAGCGGATGGGTATTCCCCATCGCAGGAGGAATTGGCCGCCAAGTCTCCAGTGGTGAAGCAGCTCTGGACCAAAAGATCACTGCTCACCTGGGAAGATGGTAACCTCTGGTACTGCTGGAGGAGTCAGGACAAGGCCATGCAACTGTGGGTGGTACCCCAGCAACTACGGCATACTCTGATGGCCCTGGCGCACTCTCACATCATGTCTGGTCATAGGGGATGAGATGCGACCTTGAAGAAACTTAGGGATAATTTTTTCTGGCCCAGTATGTCGGCCGAGGTAGAGGTTTTCATTAAAACCTGTGTTTCCTGCAGCAGAAGCAAACGGCTGAGGAAAAGGAACAGGGCTCCACTGCAGGCCTATACCGCAGGGGCTCCAATGGAAAAGTGTCACCTCAACCTACTCGGCTCTCTCCCTGTCACCCCCACAGGTAACAGGTATGTTCTGCTTATGGTGGATCAGTTTACCAAGTGGATAGAGGTGGCTCCCCTTCCCAATCAGACAGCGGAGACTGTCGCCAGAGCAGCGGTCGATTCTCTCTTCACCAGAATGGGGTGCCCTTTAGAGATTTGTACCGATCAGGGAGCAAACTTCACGAGCCAGCTGTTCTCACGGTTGTGTGAGCTGCTGGAAATCGTCAAGAAGAGGACAACCCCCTATCACCCCAGCGCAAATGGTCAGGTAGAGAGGATGAATAGTACACTCCTCCAGATGGTGCGGTGTACCTTGAGAGACGGACAGGCCGGTTGGGACGACCGTTTGCAGATGCTGGCGGGAGCGATGCGAGCAACAGTCAACCGCTCCACCGGTTACACGCCCAATTTCCTCATGCTCGGCCGTGAGGTTAAGCAACCCATACATTTGATGATGGGCGTGTCAGAACCTGCACATTCCTTAGAAGGATATGTGGAAAAGACGCGGCAGGAGCTACAGCAAGCCCACGCCATAGCCAGGAATGCTCTACACGACCGACAGCAGCGGCAAAAGCGTGACTATGACCTTCACGCAGCTCCGAACGAGTTCGAGGTGGGTGACGCAGTCCTCCTGGCAAACTCGGCCAGGAAGGTTCATCAGTGCAAAAAGCTAGCCCCATTGTGGAGGGGACCGTATGTGGTTACAGAAGTCCTTTCCTCAGTACTTTGCACTGTTGCCTCTTCCAGGAGGAGGTGGGTGGTTCACTGTGACCGCCTGCGAAGGTGCCTGGATGATCCCTTGCCTCTGTGGATCCGGAGGTTGCGGAGACAGCTGTTGGGGAAGGATCGGGAGACACCGATGGGAGACCAATCGTCAGGGGATCCGAGCACGCACCAACATATGCTCAGGCACCAGCGCAGCTGGCGTCGGGACATCATGAAGGATTCGCGGCTCGGTATTGCCCTTGGCTTACACCCAAAGTATGCCAAGGAGGTGCTCGCAGAACCTGAGAAAGTGGTACGGCGGCTCAGGGAGCTGTCGGGACTACCCAAGGTGGTGGCCTTTGGAGAGTTCGGGTTGGATGAGACCAAACCTGCTACCTTGGAGGAGCAGGAGATGGCTCTGAGATTCCTCTTGTCGGGACTCAGGGATCTCATTTCCACTCGTCCTCTGCAAGTCCACTGCCGAGAGACGTCTCCGGGAGACGTACTGTCTCGCCTCCTGAAGATTCTCTCGGAGGAGCTTCCCGCGCAGCAGCGTGTGCAGGTGCACTTCTTCCAGGGCTCACCGGAAGAGGTGCATCAATGGCAGCAGATCTTCCCCAACACTTACTTCAGTGTGGGGATCTCTGTACTGAGACGCTGTACCGCGGACCAGGAGGAAGGCATTCGGGCCATCCCTTCGTCGAGACTGTTGTTGGAGACGGACTGATCGATCCGTCTGAAGAAGGGATTCTCC
>JAWQFJ010011447.1:2500-7500 GCA_034096865.1 Theodoxus fluviatilis
GAAAAAAATGTGGTAATGGTAACGACCAACCTTTTTTTCTGCCAACCCTGACATTTCTTTTTAGAGGAAAGAAATCAAAGGTTTACAACAAACTCTGTGCCGTCCCACCTTTCCTGTGACTACTGCACTATTTAAGTTTTAAAAAGTGTTTTCAGTGGAAGAGGAAATGTTTATATACATGTATGTTCAGATGAATCTACTGTGACATGATATTTCTTAAAACACACATGCAGACACAAATGTGCAGTCTTAATCTGGCCTCCTAATAATAAAAAGTCGGGCCTATCTATCAACCCTTATTTGGGGGGTGGGGTATGTTATCTTGATCTCAAGTTGGGTTTTTGTTTGGTTGGTTGGTTTTGCCTCACAGAGGTCAAACATGTTACTTTAAAACAAATTGGGGAGAAAAAGGATGATGCATAAGAATTTTAGACAGATATGATGACTTTTGAAATAGCATATCCATCACATTATTCCTATTATGCAGTGCTGGAAAATCTTTGCCTTAATTATCATCTCTACTTCTTAATAACTTCATTGTCATTAAAGGAAAAATTTTCATATTCAGGAGTTTGGAGTGTCATGATTGGAAGGAGGTAAATGTACAAACTGCTACTCTCTCTCTCTCTCTCTCTCTCTCTCTCTCTCTCTCTCTCTCTTTCTCTCTCTCTTTGTAAAGTCAGGGGTTCCACAAGGCTCAATTTTAGGTCCATTGCTCTTCAGCTTGTATATCAATGATCTACCATTGAGTATATCAAATGAAAGTATCAAATGCATTATGTTTGCAGATGACACCATTATCAGCGTAAGCGACAGAAGCATAAATTCCATCCAATGCACCCTGAACGTTACCCTTGATGATTTACAAAAATGGTGTTCATCAAATAGAATGGTCATAAACCCATCAAAAACCAAGTGCATGATCCTAACTACAAGACAAAAACGTCAACGACAACCCCTAACCATCAACCTTATGCTAGAAAATGAAATCATTGAGCAAGTTTCTGAACACAGAGTGCTAGGCATAATTGTTGATGAACAACTAACTTGGAAACAACATGTCAATTCCTTATGCAAAACTGTTGCTAAGAACATTTTCCTGCTCTCCAAACTGAGGCATTTTGTCACCACCGATGCATGCACACTGTTTATTACGCACACATAAATTCCCATATTAATTTCGCATCTGTTGTATGGGATGGCTCTATGACAGTGCACTTGAACAATATTAAATCACTGTATAGACGAGCTGCCAATCTTATCATTTCCGACTCAACATAGTCTACGGATGAAAAGATAAAAAATCTTGGCTTACTACCCTTCCAAAAACACCTCGTCCTCAATAAATACATCCTTATGCACAAAATTGCTCATTCACGAGCACCGAAGTATCTTACTGATCTCTTCATTCGTCCCCAAACAATCCATTCACTATCTCGCAACACTTTCATGCTACCACAACCTAGAGTAGACATTTTCAAAGGCAGTATTACATATTCAGGTGTTATGATATGGAATACACTCCCATTGCACC
The DNA here is from genome assembly GCA_034096865.1 of Theodoxus fluviatilis. Classification (NCBI taxonomy): domain Eukaryota; kingdom Metazoa; phylum Mollusca; class Gastropoda; order Cycloneritida; family Neritidae; genus Theodoxus; species Theodoxus fluviatilis. The sequence goes on from JAWQFJ010011447.1 coordinate 4,035, forward strand.
TAAGGAACAATACTTCCATGAAGTCTTTTAAAGCATCCATACGTGATTATCTATTCAGATGATCTCACTGCTGTCGCATGTACATATGTCACGTATTGCTTGAACTTCAAGACTCACTGAGCTGACAGTTGTCATAGGGCGAAAGGCATCTACTAAAATCTTTGTCAGTGTTGATCATATTCTTCATATACCTTACCAATTGCTGTACATAGATTAGCTACTGTGAATTTTTGGTCTTAATTATCCATGTTTTCATTTCTTTATAAGCAAGGACAATTTGTAAGATAGGCAGAAATGCCTAAAATTTCATCCTTGATCAATAAAGAATCAATAAATCAATCAATCTCTCTCTCTCCCTCCCACATACGCACACAGATGCACACATATACCCACGCACACGTGCATACACGCTCATTAGCAAGCCTAAATCTGAGTGGTAGTTTTGTTTTGACACTTTTGTTCTTTTTCTATGCATCACCGTTCTGTCACAGTGGACGTTGGCAGACGTTTAAAGCCGTCTGCCATTAGTATATAGCTAATACGGATACGCTATACGCACCGTTAAATTAAGTGTTAATATATTTCAGAGTGTCTAAGAGTAATAATATGGCCTACCAGGATGTAACTGCTACATTGCTTACTGACTTCGCGGGTCGCCACCACATTATCATTATGATTATATCGATGAGTTGTATTGCATCACCAGGCCTGTTGGAAAGCCTAATGTGTCGGCCTGGTAGAATCCTTACTAATGCACTCATGACAGATAAAATACTGCCTTTCGAACCCAAAAGGAATTAGTAATATTACATTCAAAACACCAGGGGATTGGGGCAAATATGATTAATATCTTTGATTGGGGTAAGAATTGACCCACTGGGCCACTCTCACCCTATCGGCCTATGTGATTCGTAAGATGTGAATAATGAGGGAAATCGTGACGACTTGTTCGTATTCAAGCTGATTCTTGTGCATTTCGTGATTAATGGCATCAGATAGCCTGCAACTGCCCGTAAATCTCCATTCGTCCAATTCAAAATGCGTGTGACAGAACCAAAGATTATAGGTAACCTATAATCTTTGACAGAACCGAGCACCTGTCGAAATGAGTTACCTCCCTTCTACTGTTTCCAAAAGTGTGTGATCAGTGATTATAAAGGGTAGAGAGCCAGCCTACAATAACGTACTGCTTACGTATACATTATCTGTTGATTTTTAGGGAAAATCTGTATAAATGATAACACATATAAGAAGAGAAAGATGGTATTGGTTTTTGATATACTTGGGTGTCAATTCCGCAGGAATTGAAGGCCCGTTAGCTCAGTTGGTTAGAGCGCCGTGCTGATAACGCGGAGGTCGTGGGTTCGACCCCCATGCGGGCCACGAGTTGTTTTTCCTGTCCTCGCACTTTCTGAAGTTTTATTTTCCCATCATCCTTTTCTAGCAAATTATGTCTTTTCGGTGTTGGTTTTCCTCCTGCTTCGCAGAGACGAAAAATGACTTTAAAGTACCATAGAGCACTTGCCCCCGTGAACTTTCCTGCTGTCCTCAGCTGTACCTGTTCCTTTTGTATGAGATGCATTTCTCTCTTTCCCCGTGTACAAATCTGACTACACGCAAATGAACAGCAATCGTGGTTGAACACGTAGGGATGTGAACAGGACATATGCCTATCCTACTACTGCTGCCGCTGCTACTACTACTACTACTACGACTACTACTGCTACTATTAAACGTGCTCTTTTTTATATTGCAACTCTTCCACCCATTGATGGGTGCACTGAAACCACAAACATTTACTACTACTACGACAGACAGAGATTCTCATATGTTCACCCCAACTTTCAGCTCAGATTCCGCGTCTCCCTACGCGATTCGTAAAAGGCGAATAACTATAGGACAACGTGACTTGATTAGCGTTTACTCCAAACTGTTCTAAAAGATTTTCGTGCTTAATGGCCTTGCATAGCCTACAAAGGATGATAGGCCGTATGACACCAACCAGCCAACCAATCAGCTCAGATTTCACTTCAGGACGAAACACTAACTACACACCCAAGCTCTATCCTCACCTCTGAGGAGCATCGATGAAATATATCAGTTTCTAACTGTGCCATCGATCGAATAACGTTTCATGTAATCAGCATTTTGTGCATAACTTTTCCTCACTCTGAAGGAGCATATAGGAGGGGTCGTGTTAACGTTCTCTTTTCTGTTTTTTCTTCTTTTCTTTTTTTTTTTCTTTCTTTTTTTTTGGGGGGGGGGGGGGGGGACGCAGATCTGTTTTTGATCGTGGTGATTCAAAATGGCAGTCAAGTCATTCTGAGCAGGGGCTGGACCACGACACCTGATCGCCTGTTGGCAGTTGTGCGAGTCATCCCGACTTGACTGCTGTTTTCCATCACCATTCCTCTCTGACACGAACCATTTGTGACCTGTCCTCCCCAGTGGAGTCGCTGTGATATTCAGTCAAACCGAGACTTGTTGTCGTTGTTGATGATGTTTTTTGGGGTGGGGGGTCAAGGGGTCTTTTCTCTTATTTTTAGTGTGGTTTTATATAACGACCTACCTGGTCTCAAATCACTGAATACTTTACCCCCTGATCGCCGGGGCGCTTAATCAATCCATCACTACCACCCAACGACAAACGCAGTGACAGGAAGACAGGACTCACACAGGCGGGTACCAGCACCAACTCCACTCCCTGGTGAACATTCTATCCCATTCTGAGTGACGGCCGCATACAAGGGTTAATCGCACTACAGTGTGCCGTCACTACGTTCACAGGTTCCCGGTTTTACTCCTGGGTGGGGAGAGCAGTGTGAGTTTAGCGCCTTGTCCAAGGATGCAACTCCGGGACCCGCTCTGCTTCGAACGCAGCAGCCACTAGCTGTATGCAACTGCAAGGCATGCGCGCCAACCACTCAGTCACAGAATCTGCATTTCATGCGGTGTAAACCATCAAGAGTACAACAAAGCGATTTCAAAACTGTCGTCGCTTCAAAATCAATCCTTGAAGGTATTCGAATTGTGCTGTTAACAACTTTTCCAAGAACAACCGATCTCGTGATGGTTGTTTGTACGGTAACTCGAAGTAGTGATGGTACGTCAGATGGTAGCCATGATCGGCATGCTTGTAGTGGACAGGTCGAAAGAATCACAAAAAGGAATGGCAGAAGAATGGTCAATGGAGGAACACGGTGATGAGACGAAAGCGACGGACATCTCACGGCAGACGATGTGATGAAAGGACAGGCGCCATGGAAAGTTGCTTCCCTGTCTGTATGTTTGTCTGTCCGTCCGTCCGTTTGCCTGCCTGCCTGTCTGTCTGTCTGTCTGTCTGTCTGTCTGTCTGTCTGTCTGTCTGTCTGTCTGTCTGTCTGTCTGTCTGTCTGTCTGTCTAACTGCCTGCCTGCATGCCTACCTGCCTGTCTGTCTGTCTGTCTAACTGCCTGCCTACTTTCCT
>JAWQFJ010011447.1:12500-25000 GCA_034096865.1 Theodoxus fluviatilis
GGCCTTGCGATAAATCCATTTACTGACATGTAACTACAAACACGACGACAGACAGATAGGACGACACAATCAGGTGCCAGCACCATCGCAACACCCTGGAGAGCATTCCAACCGATGCTGGCTCACGGCTCCATGCTCGAGTTCATCGCACTACAGTGTGCTATCACTGTTGTTTTACTTGTGGGTGGGGAGAAGCAATGCGAGTTCTGCACCTTGCCCTGCGATACAACTCTGACCTTTGAACGCTGCCACCTCTAGCCGCTAGCGCCAGCTGGCGCACGCTATAACCACATTTCTAGCGAGTACTTTCGGAGAGGCATTTCCAGCCTAGGTGTGATGGGGTGGAGGCAAGGCTTATGGTACAAGGGCCCAGGCATGAGACAAAATCGCTGCTGCTTTCCACAACTTTATTGTTACCCATGGGTATAGGAGCTGCGGGCTGGTCCCAGGCCGGATGGTAATGGCCTAGACCAAACCCAAGACCGTGGTGGCAGTGGTCTCTCCCCCAGATGGGATGGGGTCTCTCTCCACCTGCCGACAGTCCCTCCGTATGCGCGAACCTCAGGGGAGCCAAGCTTGGATCAGTGGTCGCGATCTCAGCCTGTCTCTGGGTTGTGTTTTCCTAATGATGGAAAAAGGCTCATTGCTGCCAATTCTGAACACAGAGATATAGTATTCACTATAGTCTCAGCCACGCTGAATGATTGCTGCCTTATACTTACTCGAAATTATTAACACCAAGTGTTGCCTCGATAGGCATAACAAAGTCAACCGAATGAATATTGCACCATTGCAATCAGATGTCTTAATATAGAGAAAGCATTAAATATGTCTCTTGTATCTAACAATTTAGGCATAGCGGGAGAACGACAGGAGGGAACTGTCCGCTGTCACATGTCAAGTTCAATTAACAAACGATAAGGAAAGGCCGCTCTGCGACCCTCCCGGAATGATAAGCTACATAGTAGGCTGGTCTTGCAACCTAGACGACCTGGGCATCTGAGACGCAGGATACGTGATATAGGGAGGAGAGAGGGGAACCAATGTCGGGGGGGGGGGGGGGGGGGAAGGGAGAGAGAGAGAGAGAGTGAGAGAGAGAGAGAGAGAGAGAGAGAGAGAGAGAGAGAGAGAGAGAGAGAGAGAGAGAGAGAGAGAGAGAGAGAGAGTCCAGGTAAAGACTTCGGGCTTCACTTCACCTGGTCACATAGGCAAGAAAGAAGTTCTGCCAAAGTCGGCTTCGCATCGCGGGTCTGAGCGTTGTCATCGAGGAATATTACTACCTCAAGTGCGGACAAAAGTGCTCCATGGTCCTGGCAAGACGCGTGGTGGAGCATCGCAGAGTGATGGCCTTCATGCTCTTGGTAGGATCTCGCCCCCACCCCCCACCCCCACCCCCATGGCACGAGGGCAACATTTACCATGGCTGGGGATCGACTCTCGGCTCTGTATCATCACATAGATCCGTAGGAGATCGTGGATATGATTTTCAAGTACAGCATCTCATCATGTGTGAAGTTGTCGGTCAGGCAATGAAATCTGAGATGTTTCGAAGGGGCCAAGGTGCAACGCATGGTCAAGGGCAAATTTACATCGTTCAGTTATGGAGGGGTCTATGGACCAATCCTTTGACGTTTGACGGGTTTGTGCAGACCGAGCTCTACGGTTGTGTGTTTGCGGTCAAGGGTCATCGCTAAAAAAAAACCATGGTCTGCATTTTGTCTCTACGGAAGTGCGCATGCAGTGCGTCAAGACAGACAAAACTGACCGTCTAGACCATGGCCAATCTGCAAGGCTGGAATCCTCTGAGCGAAATCAGTCGTGCCAACGCTGACACTGATCACGTCGACGACTTTTTGATCCACCGTCTGCATGATGAAGCGATGCCGTCAGGTCTACGTTGTTGAACAGCAATTTCGGTTTCACGTGGATTTCATTGGGGGTCCGTTTTCTCGATCAGTAAACAGCCGGTTAAAAACATTCAGAATATCCACATAAGTAGCAGACGTCTGGCACAGTGTTGATATTGAAATATTTTCCCCAGTGCATCCGGAACAACGCAAAGTAAGCTTCTGTTTATTGAAGCATAACGACAACTTTTTTGCGACTCAGTGGTAGGAAGAATGGCAGCGGCTACAAGTACAGCGGCGGCAGTGGCTGCTGTTGCTGCTTTTGTTGCTGCTGCCGCTGTTGTTGCTGCTGCTGCTTTTGTTGCTGCTGCCGCTGTTGTTGCTGCTGCTGCTTTTGTTGCTGCTGCCGCTGTTGTTGCTGCTGCTGCTGCTGTTGCTGCTGCCGCTGTTGTTGCTGCTGCTGCTGCTGTTGCTGCTTTTGTTGCTGCTGCCGCTGTTGTTGTTGTTGCTGCTGTTGCTGTTGCTGCTTTTGTTGCTGCTTGTGGTGGTGGTAGTGTTGCTGCTGTTGCTGTTGCTGTTGCTGCTGCTGCTGCAGTTGCTGCTATTGCTGCTTTTGTTGCTGCTGCCGCTGTTGTTGCTGCTGCTGCTGTTGCTGTTGCTGCTGCTGCTGTTGCTGTTGCTGCTGCTGCTGCAGTTGCTGCTATTGCTGCTGCTGCTGCTTGTGGTGGTGGTAGTGCTGCTGCTGCTGAGTTATTCTCTCCTTGTACGGCCGCCTCCGTTGATACCGCTGTAGTAGAGAAAAAATGACTTCCTGTTTGAGAACCTGCTAAATTACGTCATATGTTTCGAGATGGACGAATATTGTTTGCAGTGTCGTTGTTTTGGTATCTGCATGTATGTCTTGACTGGCAGTAGGCTACTGGTCACGCCTTGGACATTCTATAAATTATCATCACGGCGACTTATGTAGTCCAGTTCTGGGATTACAGGCTTTATTAGAGCAGGTGATGTAGGTGGAGATCGTGTCTGCTCTGCACGCTGTAAGGTATTACTACTGTTGCTGCAATATGTCGTCCCTGTGAAAGGGTTACATCGTGTTGAGAAACACAACTGCGCTGGGAGTTTAAAATGTCAGTGACGAACTATTCCAATCAAGTCATGAACGTTGATTTGATGTGTTTGTGTTGCACCCACAAAATAACTTTTCCATCAGTGCAGCCGTGGTCATTAAGTCACTTTCATGTCAACAATTTTGCGTGCTCTTGTCCTCGTTGTAGTTGTGGTGACCTCTGAAAACTGGTAAAACCCGCTATGGCTGATGGCATTCATTGTAACTGATGAAATCCAAAAACGTTTAAATTTGCGTGTGTCCCAAAATATTGTTCTGTGCTGATTTCAAAACTTACATGGCAGTGCAAATGATAGTGTATATCCTGTGTGCTGGGGGTAACATGCAAGAATACCCGCTGTCTCTTTCTTTCCGCTTATTTGGACGGTGACCAGCTCAGGAAACTGAGACCCAACTTGCTCTAGCCAGCGCTTGTGAGTATCGTAGCCAACTCTCTTACATAGCCTGGAAAGACTAACGTAAAACTTCATACATTCACTCATCCGTTCGTTCGTTCATTCGTTCCTTTCTTCATTTGTTTGTTCGTTCAAGAGATAATGTGAAAGAGGACAGCCGAAAGAATCCTGAATTAAACAGCCATCGAGCGATGTCAGACACCTGTCAGATGAGAAAGGTGTTTTCACTGTTGCAAAATTGGAATTTCCAGTTCATCATGAATACATTTCTATCAAAACTGAGTGACTAACCACGAACTATGTATGCTATGCTATGACTATGTTCTCTTTTTCTACGGAGGGGTCAGCTGTTTGTGAGAAAAGCGTCGTCTTTCATACTTCTCATCATTGTGATATACTTGTAAATGTTTGTCAGACACGAAGAAAGTCCTAGGCAACAGCTCTTATTCATGATGAACTGCATACAAATAAGTTTTCCGTTGACAAATACATCTCTAATCATCGGCTGTCCGTCGACTAGGACTCAACGTCCCCGCTTGGAAGATAAAAATTATTGTGCATGAAGGGGTCAATGACTTCAAACATACACACGGGGGCAGGGCAGGGGATTGCCTAGATGGTGTTGGAGAAAAATCATGGGGGATTTCCTCCTGAGTCGTTCCCCCTTTCCCTCCCTAATCCCCCCACCCCCACGCTCTACCCCAACCCCCCATCACTTCCCCCCTGCTCCACTCTCGGCGTTCTTCCTCTGTCATTGCACTCACGATGCGCTGTCGACAAGAGCGTGTCTAGACAAGTAAGTAGCAGACATTGTCAACACGACTATAAATAGAAAAGCTAGCAGTCAATTGTTTTCGAAAGATGTGAAAGAAATAGGAAAGAAGAACGTTTAAGGTATAGAAGATGGTCCTATTGCTGATTGTCTTTTGTAGTTGTTGTTGTTGTTGTTGACATGCAACGTGATGATGATGATGATGATGATGATGATGATGATGATGATGATGATGATGATGATGATGATGATGATGATGATGATGATGATGATGATGATGATGATGATGATGATGATGATGATGATGATTTGGAGGAGGAGGAGGAGGACGACGACGACGACGACGATGACGACGATGATGAAAGAAGTATGTTTGGCGCTTAATTCCTCACAAGGAAAGGCTCCTGCTTTATTTACTATAAGCATTATAATAAATGCAATAATTGCAAAAAGACATTGTGCAAGTTTACGAATACATTTCTTGCGTGGACTGAATTCGTCCTCTGATTTGTGCGTGATCAGAACAAGAGATTAAAACACACGTGCATGTTAATCTCACGGGAATCGTAAACGAGCTACCCTTACCGTTTTTCCCTTTTGAAATTCACGTGAGAGGATTTTTTTCTTTCTTTTTCGTATCACTCACTAACATTTTATTCTTATGGGAGTTGAAGTTATATATCTCAACTGTTGTTTTGTTTGTTTCAAGAAGAATTTTCATTGCTTTTGCAAAACCACTTGATGGTTCTCATTTTTCTGGACACGTTTTACAAGCTGTCCCCACGAAAGCGGTTGAGTCTGGTGACACTATTCTGTCATCAACATGTCATTTTAGTTCTCGACTCTGGGACAGTTCGACCACCAAGTTCTGTTACAGTCTTGGTGAGGCTTCCTCTCCCTGCACCCTCCACTCCCCCACTCCCCCACCCCCCTTTCTCAACCGAATGCATTACGCCAGCATATGGTGTGCGTGTGTGTGCCTACTGCCCACAATACTGTCTACAAGAATAAGGGTGATCGTTCTGATTGCAACAACTACAGAGGAATCTCCCTTCTCAGTATCGTAGGCAAGGTGTTTGCTCGCGTCCTACTCAAACGTCTGCAGAAACTCGCAGAGCGCGTGTACCCAGAGTCCCAGTGCGACTTTAGGGCAGGCAGATCAACAACAGACACGATCTTCTCTCTCCGACAACTGCAAGAGAAATGCAGAGAGCAGAACCAGCCACTCTACATGCTGTTTATGGACCTCACTAAAGCCTTTGACCTTGATAGTCGAAAAGGCTTGTTTGATCTCCTAAAGAAGATAGGCTACCCACACAGACTCCGTAGCATACTGATATCCTTCCATGCTGATATGAAGGGAAGAGTCCGTTGTGATGGATCTTCCTCAGGCTCCTTCCTAATCACCAGCGGCGTGAAGCAGGAATGCGTACTTGCACCGACTCTCTTCGGCATCTTTTTCTCCATGCTCCTATCGCATGCATTCGATTCCTCTACTGACGGCATCTACCTACATACCAGGTTCGACGGAAACATGTTCAGCCTTGCGCGCCTGCGCTCCCGGACCAAGGTGAGGACAGTGCTCATCAGGGAGATGCTCTTTGCCGACGATGCGGCCCTAGTTGCCCACACAGAGGACGCCCTTCAGAAAATGGCCAACCAATTTGCAGATGCATGCAAACAATTCGGCCTCATCAGTATAAAAAAGACAAACGTCTGCGTGCAAGAAGTTGGGTCTCCTCCATCCATCAAAATCAACACCACACTCGAAGCAGCTGAAAACTTCACCTACTTGGGATCAACTATTAACAACTGTCTCTCGCTTGATGTTGAGCTCGATCGGCGGCTAGGGAAGGCAAACACCATCATGGCCAGACTCTCCAAGAGAGTGTGGGAAAACAACTCCCTCACCAAACACACCAAGATCCTCGTCTACCGGGTCTGCGTCCTCACCACTTTGCTCTACGGAAGCGAGACCTAGACCCCTTACATGAGGCAGGAGCATAGGCAGAATGACTTTCACATGCGCTGCCTGAGGCGTATCCTCGGAGTCAGCTTGCGGGACCACATCACAAACAACGACGTGCTACTACGCGCTGAGGTCCCCACCGTGTACTCCCTGCTGAGTCGGCGTCGTCTACGATGGCTAGGGCATGAGGGACGGCAGGCTGCCAAAGGACATGCTATATGGCTAGTTGGCCGAGGACAAAAGAAGAGCCGGTGGTCCCAGACTCCGCTCAAGGACGCCTGCAGAAGAGACCTCAAGATCTGCAACATCCCCACAGCCGACTGGGCAGCGCTGACTGGAGACAGGAGTGCCTGGCACCAACATGTTCACGAGGGCAGGAAGGTGGCATATAAGGCGAGAGGCCAGCTCGCGGCGGAAAAGAGAACCCGGGGAAGACGGATCGCTCCGATTCCCACAGCCCAGATGACCCAATACGTCTGTGGCGTATGCGGCAGAGACTGTCGCTTGAGGATCGGCCTCTACAGCCACAGCCGGCGCTGCAGAGGCTCAACCAACACTACGGATCTCCATGGGGCGCGCTGATGGTCTTCCGAGACTGCGATGCCAAAGTGAAGTGGACTGACCAGAAACAGGAGAAGGAATTATTTCTGCATTTAAAGATAGAATCGATTTTAAAGCAATAGGTGTAGTCAATACAAGAAGGTAACGATTGCTCTTTTGGCATCATCTTGAATACTGTAATGCCTGAATTTCCCGCAGACTTGCGATTTAGCCGCAAGTCAGCCACGCATACGTCACAAACACTCTGCTAACAGCTTCCGATTGCATTTTCGTCTTATTTTAGAGTGCGCTATAATAACCGAAAGAATGAATGAGGTTTTACGACCTGTCAGATGTTGTAGGCTATGTAAGGCCATTGATCACGAAAACTAAAGGTAAAGGTATGATTTTATATAACAACTCATTGCTCATGTCTAAGTGTCACGTATCTCTACACTTTTACCCTCTGATCACAGGGCCGCTTGATCAATCCTTCACTGGTATCGGGCGACAAACATTGTGACAGACATTTAAGATGCACACCTTCAGGTATCAACACCAACTCCATTTCTTGGAGAGGATTACAACCAGACGCTGGTTCATGGCCGCACACAAGGGTTAATCGCACTACAGTGTCCCAACGCTGCCCCCACTAGAGGCTTGTTCAGGAATACGAAGCTCTGCATGAGCGCTTCATGTTGGCAATTGGGCGCTCTTTGCCTCTCGTGAACACCTACAGATTTAGTGCGGCGCTTCGCTTGTTAAAGGGAGGTAAATCTTCTGCGCCGCATGTTGGGTTGCTAGACGCTAAAGAAAGTGTTTTCTTTGCCACAGACATCGTTTATGTACGTTTAAATGTATTCTGCATGAATAAAGTCTACTACTGTGTCATTCTTAATGCCTTTACTCGCGCACACAGGGCGCTTAGGGCAAATAAAGCCTGTTCCAGTCCCAAAATGATGTTTCTGAGGGTTATTTTACGCATCGACGGCCAGTGCGGGATCGAAGACGCCATTTTGAAAATCGTGTGAAGTAACTCGGATGCGTGCTTTTCTGTGATGCACAGCGCTGCACAGCGCTGAGTGAATCACGCCCCAAAATTGCTGTTCAGGAGTGAAACACGTGCAGCGCTGTGCAGCGCTTCGCAGCGCTGCGCCTCCTAAACAAGCCTTGGCTACTCGCTTTTACTCCTAGGTAGGGAAAAAGCAATGCGAGTTGAGCATCTTGCTCAGGTATGCAGCCCAGAAACCGCGCAGCTTGAAACACTGCACCCACTAGCCGCAAGCGAGTGCAGGACAAACGCGCTAATCATTTGGCCACAAGTGATGAGAGTGAGAGCAATTTAAGTCTCCATTTCCCTACTTATTCGCCTTTTACGAATCGCCTTGGGAGACGTGTTGGGTCTATTCCATACCCGCGACCTATGGGGGGCGAGTGAGCTAAGAGAAGCTGAACTTTAAATCTCGGAGGCTTCAAAGAGATCATCCGTTTTCTATTGAAAATGTGAACTTGTGACTTTAAGGGCCTCTTGTCATTAGAGGGGAACCATTCAACTGACGCTCCGTGATTGGGCGAATGTGTGCAGCATTCAATTTTCGAGGCGGCCATCTACACAAATCGGCGGCTTCGAGCCATCGGCCCCTGAAATGAGAATCCCTAGGGACCCATCAGGGGAAGGAGGCACGGAGTGCAGGCTGGATGGCGGGAGCGGTCGAGCAGAGCACAGCTCGGCCTCGACCTGTCTAGTCCTAAGACCTTTGACAGCCCGCATCCACCGCGGCGTATCGAACTCGCGACCTCAGGATCGATGCAGCCATTGTTCCAAGCCCCGGGGACCGCGTCCTGCTAGAGTGGCGTCTGTCGAAGCGGAGACAGCTGCCATTGTCATCAACACGCCGTCGCACGCGATGACTTCCGGTGGAGGAGACGAGAACGAGGCTGCATCCCGGGATACACCGCGTGCCCTCAGCGACATCCGGGGCCCGAGTAGTCGGACTTGCAGCGATTGCTTCTTGGTCGACCTGAGAGAAAATCGGATAAGATGGATGAGTTCCGCCTGACTGGTTCTACGCTGTTTAGACAGCTTGCAGTTATTACGGATTGGTTTGGCGCATGCAAGCTTGCATTCTTGTTGTATCTGATCGATATAAATGTGTCGATCGTGGCCTTTTTGAAAAGAACATTGACCACTTTCTTATCAACGAAAATTATTTTGGGTTGGTCTATTGAGATAATACCATGTTCAGAACTTGCTGAGAACGAAAATGACCGACGCGTACAGACAATACGCACAGAAAAGTTCGTCAAACCCAACACGTAAGCAGATTATTTGGGGAGGTTGCGTGTTTAGCTATAGGAATATGTGTGTGTGTGTGTGATTTTAAAGTCAGTGGTAAAATCTGATCTAGACGTCTCATATTGGAGCTGTAATCCACAAATGAGTGTTAGTTCTGCCACAATCAAATGATCAAAATCTTGGGAAAGATATCAATGGCATTCCATATCTGTCAAATAGCATTTCACAAGCAAATTTCTTCGATTTGACCGATTACTTGTGTCTAAGTCAGTTTCAACAAAAATAATTGCAGCGAGAAAGAGAAAAGGAGGGGGGATACTGTCGTTTAACATCATTGGAACGCGGAACATCCAAGCCAAATCCAGTCTCATCATTTCCCCCACCATTGTCGTTTCTATGAACCGTTGAGGCGGTCCGTTCACTCTCAACAGACAATGGCTTCCCCATCCACGAAGACCACGGAATAAGCTGCGGTTGAGCCTTGGGATTTTTTGCCTTTGGCGTCACGTACACGCTCTCCTTGGCGGGAGTGGCGTCCAGATCGAGTCTTTGTGGTACGGCAGTCGCCAGTGAAGAAAACGCACCGATTGAACCCGGCCAGATAGTGTCGCCCCCTCTTGTTGCTTGAGCACCCATTGTAGTTACGTCCATTATTTTGCTTCTGACCGCTGAATGACGGCGCCGAGCTGGGGATGGGTTGGAGGCGAGGAGAAGCAGAGGCCACTGAGGGTATGTTTACCTGCGAAAAGTAGGTCGGCTTTGATCCCGTTACGAAACCGCGCGTCGTTTATCGGGTGCAGAACACTTACATCGCTCACCAACACTTCGGGTTACAGCTACCGAAGTATATGCGTGGAATTTGCCTTATAGTGTGACCTGGCATGTACTGAGATGTCGTCTTTGGCAGTGCTGCGTGTCATTCGTGCAGACTTACGTAAACAGTCAATAAGTGTATGAGGAAAACGCGATTCGGGGTATTGGTGGCAACGGAGAAGTGGTTCTCTCTTGAAAGTTGCCGATAAAATCAAACGTGGATGAAACTTGGTATTCGTAATAATGATGAGAGCAGCACGTAATATCTATATATATCAAAGTAATCAGACTTTGCCATGTGAGTTTTTGGTTAGCGCATTATGAATTAAATAGGAAACGTCAGCAGAAAACTGCATGAAAATGAACAGAATTTGCCCACGAGGCAGCTTCTTCATATAGATTAAGAGATTAATAGCTGTCTTAGAAATGCGAAGAAAATGGAGTAATATGAAGCTCGAGTAGTTGACATTTTCTAAATGTGTAGTGAAGTGCAGTCAAGCCGGTAGGGTATGCAACAGGAAATCTCTAACTGCTGTAACGTTCTTTGCATAGAAGAGAGAATACAACGTCTAACTGCCCTCTTGATCAAACCTTTGACGAATCTACCTTTGAATGGTGAAAACAGAACATGACAGTGTCATAGTATGAGGACTGTCCAGATTCCAAAAAAAATAATGGGTGTGGGGGATGGGGTTCCAACGGGAAAAAATGATAGGATAAAAGCTTTTTGGACCGCCTAATACGAATTTTTGATAATCAAATTACCGACTTATTTCTCGCAGGTACTTTGAACTCGAATGCTCTTAGGTTGCAGAAATATTCCGCCATGATTACCTTTGAACCTACAAAGCGATGTGGGATGTCTTTTAATGTCTTTGTTGAGCTCCCAGGTTATTTTGCTGACCAGATTACTCATTGCCATTGAGTTCCATGTCATTCCCCCCTCTATAGTAAATGTCTTTGATCACAACGACGTTTGAGCTGAAGCGAAGATTATGGGAATCTTACACACAATGCCTGTTCAGAGTCTTGTCGCAGGTCTAATTTGGGAAGCATCTTTCTTTTCGCAGCTGACTCGAAAACCCTTCATATATCGAGTTTAATTATGTCCTCAACATTTCTTGCCCGCCCTCCGAGTTGACCTTCACCTTCTCCCGAAGAGGGCGCCGCCATGTTGGCGTTCCGCCATGTCCATAGACGTGTCCCATGTTCCATCGGGCGCCGGAAATTGGATTCCTGGGACGGGGAAATGACGCGAAGGTCTGCCAGAAGGGGGTGGAATGGGGAGGGAGGGCGCAGGGGTGCGTGCTGAGGAGCCGAGGAGGCTGCATGCTTTCGGCGAGAGGAAATTGACGTCCAGTCCATTGAAAGTCGCCCGTCCAAAGCTGAATGCAGAACGGTATTTGATCAGACGGCAAGCGTGGACGGCGTGGGGCTTCGGGGATGGGGGAGACAATGGCCGCCCAGAAGTCGCCGCCAGATAATGTGGAAATGATTGCCTGGGGAGGGACCGCGGTCCTCGTCTTCCTCGGGCGCCGGGCTGCTCGGGTCCGCAGTTTTGTAAACGCGGTCTGGCCATGCGTCGGATTGGAGGCAGTGTGCATTGAAATGCTTCCACTCACCAAGCCTGGAACCTGCATCCACACTTTGCCCGCTCCGTCATGGCGGCCGCTGCTTTTCAAGAGTAGCGTTTGGGGCTTTGTGATATAAACGCTCGAGGCGATTTTCCCAGACGGTTCAGATCGGCTACAGTATAATTCTCTTTGAACACGATTTATCCATCTGTCCCGGGACTCAGTCATTAACGATATTCCAGCGGTCAAACAACGTCATTTATTCCGTAAACGAGTGTTCCCAGAAAAGCCATGCCAAAATCACTGCTATCATTCGTCAGTAACGACAGCTGCTCATACCGCTAATTACACCAATGCATTTATTCAAATGTTTCCAGAAAAATCCCATGAATGTATCATTCGATACAACGACCAGCCGATAAAAAAGAGAGTGAGAAGTAGTCAGCGCTGCAGCGATAGCACATTACAGATTTAGCATTGGCATCGAAATCTTATGATGACAGATCTGCAACTCGTTGTACACCGTGTTTCGCAGCACCGAAGCTGCCTCCGTTTGAAGAATGACACTGTCACTAGGTACAAGATCCGAGACTCGCCTGATATCTAATTCTCATCTATGGCTGGAGAACGTTTCGCCCTGAGAAGCACTCCGCCCGTCGTCCCAAATTCTGCATGAAAACACTGTTCTGGGCGTCAATCAATTGGACAGGAATGCACGGAACGCACGGAACGCTCGAGATCGTCTGCCACTGTCTGGCAAGCTGTCGGCCACACCGTGCAGTCGGTGCAAACCTTCTACTCCTCCTTCTGTTCATCCGCCAACAGCGTTGCCGGGGCGTGGACTGATGAGGCGATGCGCTATGCCCCCAGCAATGCTGTCTCTCTCCTCCTGTCCTGCATGGCGCCATTGTCTACACGTTGCCATGACGACGTGACCCCGTTTCCTAATGCCCTTGACCCAATACCACGATACCCAGGGGCGGACTGGGGGGGGGGTTCCGGGGTTTCCGGACCCCCCCCCCCCAACAGAAAAATAAAAACTAAAAATAAGAAATACATATAATTATATATAATTTTTTTCATTAAAATGCGCCAGATTAGACCATTTTGCAGCCTCCTCTCTCTCTCTCCCCCCCCCCCCCCCTTTGCTGTGCCGATTGAGCAC
>JAWQFJ010011447.1:30000-42500 GCA_034096865.1 Theodoxus fluviatilis
GCTCCTGCAGTGGGCCACGGCATCTGATTGGCTGCGTTTTGCATAGGCGTTTATGCTCGAAACAAACACGAATCGCCTAGATGATTGCTGCAAATAAATTCATCGTGACCCAATTCAGCTAAAAGCGCATTCTGTACACCGATTTGTCAATTATTCACACTTTATTGTCATTCTATGGGTGGAATAACCGTCCAAGATTGCGCATGTGAGGTAGCGAGCACGTAATAAGATGGTTGTCATTCTGTGTGGGAGTCATGCGAATTAAACAGCCAACATCGCATTCCTTTCCTTGGACGAGTCCACTCGTGTGGCCCATCAGCGGAAAGGATTCCATGATTTGTTCCTATCAAAACCATGCCAAATATCATCTCGCGCTTGGAGCGTACCATTCCATAGTTTGCGTTTCTCTCGTGAAAAGACAAACCCAGAGCAGTGTTACACAGTCACAGAACTTGGAGTTAACTGATGATTCAGTCAGGAATCCGCGCAGGCATATCGAGTTGGGCAATATCGATGAGTATGTATGCCCATCATCATTAGAACAACAGCAGCAGCAGCAGCAACAACAACAACAACAACAACAACAACAAGTAGTTTTTGCTTCATGAAATAAGTCGCATCCAGTTCTTACCTTCAATCAGGGTTGAGACCACATCTATAGTAAATAAAACTGCTTTTGTTTCTGTACGTGGGCCATGAGAATATACAGATGCACTCGATACCCTGTTTTCAGCTCTACACGACGATCTGCGCAACTGTCGACTGTAGTAGAGCGAGCAACCATAGGAACGTCGTATCAAGTTTACGATTCCAAAAGGCTTTGAAATAAATACCTTTCCTTGGTGCGGTGGAGATTCACAAAGAGAAAAAAAACACCCAACATTATATTTGATACGATTCAATGCAATGCAATGCAATACAATACAGTACAATACAATACATTAAATACAATACAATACAATACAATACCATACTATACAATACAATACAACCCAACCCAACACAACACAACCCAACACAACACAATACAATGCAATGCAATGCAATACAATACAATAAATACATTTTTATTACTGCAACTGCAGAATTCATTTTGTCCGCCACATACGCACAAAATCAACAGAGTGCATAACAATGGATGTGTATTGCAAATGAATGAAGACCCATTTAAAATAATGTGGTGTGTGTGGGGTGGGGGGTGGGGTATGTGTGTGTGTGTGTGTGTGGTGTGGGGGTGAGGAGTGGGGGTGGGGGTGAGTGTGTGTGTGTGTGTGTGTGTGTGTGTGTGGTGTGGGGGTGAGGGGTGGGGGTGGGAGTGAGTGTGTGTGTGTGTGTGTGTGTGTGTGAGTGTGTGTGTGTGTGTGTGTGTGCGCGCGCGCACACACACACACACACACACATATATATATATATATATATATATATATATATATATATATATATATATATATATAAACATAAATACAAACAAGGAGTTAAAAGCAGGTATTTCCCCATTCAAAATATACAATTGAACATTGAGCAAGAACACATGACAGTAATTATAAGACGAGACACACTTTAACTGCTAGAAACTTAAATAAAAAAGAAGTTTATGCAAAGGAGTAAAAAGAGTCACTGGATACGTGTAAGTCTGCAGAAATAGAACACTGATAGCATCATGAATAAAAGCGCGCCTGTATCGCTCTGTTCCGCACCTCTGGACTTGCATCATGTTTCCTGATGGTAGAAGCCTGAACTGTTCTGGGAGAGGATGGAGAGGATCTCGTCTGGCTGCTCTCACTTTATTTCGTGCCCTCTCAATAAAAAATTCATCAATATCTCTGGAATGGCTATCTGTGCTTCTTTTCACCTGCGTGAACATGTGCTGGAGACTCTCCCTATCCTTGTTCTTCGTGCTTGGGTACCACATGAGGAGGCAGCAGGTGATGATGCTCCCTAGCGTGGTCTACGACCCGAAACGGCCGTTGCCTTCTTCGTCTTGTGAACTTCCATTGCACCGAGTACAGGTATTTGTTCCACTGCTTTTTGTTTTCGTGAAACCACGACTTCAGTGTTGGCGAGGTGTTTCAGAGGTAGCCGCGACCTTGAACTGGAAGGGCCAACCAGAACGAGTCGTCATCAGGAAGTCATCGGTCCTCGACACCAGACGACGCCACGCGCGGTGCTTCGCTTCCGGCGCTCGCTGACGTCACTGCGACATATCTGCGTGGAGATCGCGGCCAAGGGCTAGGGAGGGAGAGGAGAGGACCAGGGGATGGAGGCACCACCTGCTTGGGATTCATTCATCTCCATCCGCCACCCCACCCATTGCAATACCCTGCCTATTCACTGGCCTCCGTCCCCAGGTCCCTTTCTCCTCTGTACGCCATCGTACAAACGTATTGACGGCACCATCACACATGTCCGAAGTGTCAAAGAGAAAATCGGTTTTGTGTAAAGTTTACATTTTTACCTGATGAAATTTGGGATTCCGGGTGGATTTTTGTTAAGTCAATGAAATGTTACAAATATCCAATCCCATGGAAAACGATTTTACAGGTTGTGGTGCTTAAATGGCAACAATAACTATTCTTACGAAATGGAACACTGCTACAGACTAATGCGCTGTAACACTTTGGTAAAGTGAATCAGCCCTAACTACAGCCCGAGGCCTGGACGAGTCGTTTCTCTGCCTGCTTTCTGTCGAGTCCGCGCGTTGTCTACAAAAAAGGGAATGCCACTGCCATTGAGAAGATTGCATCCACCGTGGCCTCATGCAAGCTCGCCCGAGTGTCTGTAACACCCGGAGTCTTGATACAGTTCAAAGAACTGCAATTGATTCGTCGTCATCCTTGCCTGCCCTACCTGTCCATAAGCACTGGTGCTTCAACACTCCGCCTCGTTTTTCTATCACACACCTACGTTACATTGGACCGCAAAATGACTATTTCATTACCTTTTGGCGATTTCGATATATGAACGTGTTTAAAATGACAAGAGAACGAGCGTCTTAATGGTGCAAGAATGACAAAAACGTGGTTGTAAACCAAAAAAGTAATGTGCATGTAAACATTTATACACTTGTACCTTGTAATTTAAGAAAGTTGCCCTTTTCGATTGATCGATCACGATATCATTAAACTTAATCTTGAATCAATAAAAAGACGATCACGTATATCAGATATAAGGATGCAGAAGCCAAAATAGTAAAATTCTCAAAATTGAACTTTTTGACCCTAGTCTACCTTTGTTTGCTGTCACCTCGAAATGAAGTTAGGAGAGGAAAGACTCATATTATGATGCCAGAGTGCTTATAACTAGAGGTTGCGTTTCCAAAATCTTGTCAGACGAACGGTATTATAACGTTGAATCAATTTATGTCAGAAATCTCCGGTCGACAGAACGGAATACACATGATTTGCTTGCAGTCGGCTATATAAAACAATGTCTTTTAATTGATCCTTACACTGTTGGTGTCTTTTGCCATTCATAGCCTTTCCTAGACACATTTTCCGGGGGGTAAAAACCTTTAGATTACTGTACCCTTTGAGGGGAGGGTAAGTCTACATGCCACAGAAAGGATATTCAGCCTTGCTAGGCAAGATAGAGAAAGCATTGCAAAGGAAGAAATAGTGAGTGAGTAATATGTGTTGATTTGTTTCTGTTTGAGAGGTAGATAAATGTCTTGCCGTTCGTGGGAGTGTATATGGCGTTTGGCGACCATTTTGTTATTGCGCGTGGATTGGGCACGAACTTCCACGATGGTGTGAGCGCACTCTAGGATCTGAATGATCTGACGCTGTCATGATGACCCCTAGTAGCCTCTTTGGCTGCTCTGAGCCGCCTCTGGCTGAGCCACTGGAGCAGACCCCCAAAGTCCAGCAGCCAGGGGTTCCAGCTGATGAGAGAGGTTTCGAGCGGCTGCGGCCGTATGTTACTTTCGAGGTACGTCTACACAACATTGCTTGCAGTCAGAATAGGACGCACAACATAGGTCCTCAGCACATGGTGAAGGTGACGCTAGTTTTAACTCCCTTCCATGAAGTCCTAACTGAGTGTCTTGATGGTATGTCAATGAGACTAGTTGCAACTGGAAACACTCCTGTCTTTACGATGCGTTCGATTGCCAGGTGAGTAAATGAAATATATGCCAAGGTCGCCTCCTTCTGCATGCTACATTGGCCGTATGAGTTTTATGTGGAACCATGTTTCATGTAGAGGCTGACATCAGGTAACCCTCAAGAGCCTCGCTGATATGCAGTATTTCACGACTAAATCATAGACGAAAGGCACCACAGTGTAAATCGTTTTGCAATTTGCAAAATTTTTGACGGTATGGTAAAAAATAAACAAAATCATGTTTTTTCAACCGCAAAAAAGTGTAAACAAACTTACTTTGTCATACTGGCCTTGTAATGGGGAAAAAGGTTTTCGGAAGTATCTCACCTGAGAGAGACTTGGTTTTTGCTGGTGAAGTTGGTGGTCCAACGACTGTATAGAAATTGAGGTGGAGGGTGGATGGGAGTTGATTTCTGCCCGGGGGTGATGAGCGGTGTTCGCTCTGAGGTATGAGTAGTAGTGAGTAAAGGTGGGTCGTGAGTTGGTTGTGAGAAGATAGCTATATTAGAGAGCGCAAGAAGACAGAGATGAGTCCGCCTACTGAGAGGAGAGGGGAGAGATCAGTCCGCCTACTGAAAGAAGACAGAAGATAGAGATCGGTCCGCCTACTGAGTGAGAAGAAGAGAGAAGAGGAGGGCGAAGCACAGAAGAGAGAAGCAGACGAAGAAGAGAGAAGAGGAAGGCGAAGCACAGAAGAGAGAGAGAGAGAGAGAGAGAGAGAGAGAGAGAGAGAGAGAGAGAGAGAGAGAGAGAGGCAGAAGAAGAGATAGGAGAGATCAGCTCCACACACACAGCAGAGTCTGGCAGAGAGAGAGAGAGAGAGAGAGAGAGAGAGAGAGAGAGAGAGAGAGAGAGAGAGAGAGAGAGAGCGGGCAGAGTTGGAAGGTTGGTGCGAGAGTTTTACACGGGTCGATAGTTTTTACTTGTCGAGGGCTGACCTACGTGCTTTTATGTTTTATATAAGAAGGCTGCCCGATATTTTACTTGTGCTTTTTCATTTTTCCCTTTGGGAGTTGAGTAGGTGAAGAGTAGGTGTAATTTTATAAAATTGGGTTATTGAGGATGTTGTGTTGAGCCATATACCAATGTAACATTCTTTTTTATTTTTATTTTTTTCTCTACCCCTGTTATGGGCATGTTTTATGTTCAAATATAAAGACATATAAGTAACCCGGGACCTGTTTTATTTCGTTTTTGCGGATCCCCATAACAGGCCTATTGTATGCGTACGAACTAATGTTGTGACAGAGCCGTACAAACTTTACAGGAAGAATTTACAAGGTGTGATATCATTGTGAAACTGTTCTCGCCATATGATTTTTGTCCACCTCTGCTAAATTTTCAAAAGTGTAAATAAAAATGAAAGAAGGGAACATGTTTCTAGAATCACATACTTCTCCTGGAAAGCATTGAGTGTCTGTTTATCGTGGAGCATTTCTCTCCGCTTCCAGGCAAAACTATAACGAAGCGGTCAGCTCGTAATTGACTGAAGTATGGAGGGATTGTCTGCCAGGAAATGAAGGTAATTTTTTATGTGATAAGGAAGTAGATTTTTCCAAGAATGCAGAGCACATACATTCAGCAACCCGTTTTAGAAGTGCATCCTCCTTACGATACGATGTGAGAGGAAAAGCACACTGCCATAAACTTTTTTATGGGGACCCTTTGATGGCTTTAAGTGCCTTCACGGTAATACTTTCAGCTATCAGGATTGCATGTCTACGCAACGGTTACGTCCGGAGATGTATTCTAGACACTCTTCAACTTTAGACTGATTTCCAACGCCGGTCTGGCAGCGGCCGTGGTTGCAAACGACGCAATGTAGTATTACGAGACGAACTTGGTACCATAACGTGCAGAGGATTCATGATAGGAGATTCCATGTCTTCCTCTTAATTCAGGAAAGACGCATGGGATTGGACACCTTTCAACTGCCTCACCTTGGCAATGGTGAGATCTTAGGTACATTAAAGAACACGATAAAACCACAACTGAAATTGGCAGCTATCCGGACCAGAATCCTCTTAAAATTACTTCCTGCTCAATATAATTTGGCTCCAGATAACTATGTCAATGAATGGGTTTTAATAGAAGTTTTCACAAGTGATCGAGAGAAACACAGTGAGACAGACACATACACATACATACATACAGAGAGAGAGAGAGAGAGAGAGAGAGAGAGAGAGAGAGAGAGAGAGAGAGAGAGAGAGAGAGGGAGACAGAAAGACAGACCCAGAGAGACGGAGAGACAGAGGGAGAGAAAGAGAGAGAGACAGAGAAAGAGAGACACGCAGAACAAAAGAGACATTAAGTGACAGAGAGCTAGAGAGAATGAATGAGTGAGAGAATGAATGAGAGAGCGACGAGAGGAGGAAGGGGGGAGGGGGATCGACAGAAGGAGATACCTTAGAATGTTGTGGGTACCGTGGTTACCTCAGCCTGTCTTTAACTGCCCGTAAAGTCCCTGCCGAGGTGTGGCTTATAACGACAAAAAACCTATGGCAGATTTCTTGTACTTTTCACCCACGTAAATATTGTTTGAAACTAAACCTGAACCTTAGCTTTCATTGTACCTGCATAGCGATGACGTGATTGTTAATAACAAATTCACAGGAAAGGGATATCGAATGCGCTAATGAGGACATATAAGCATTTTTATATTGAAATAATATATTCGTATCGCATCTTTAGATCTACATCTGTCTTCAATGCAAATGAGGGGATAGGTCTAGCTGCCACTGCTTTCCCTGGCTCTCTGTCTGTCCATCTCTGTCTCTGTCCGTTCGTCTGTCACTGTGTGCCTGTCTGTGTCTGTTTCGGTGTCTGGCTTCGTATATGTTTGCCTGTTCGTCTGTGTGTCTATGTGCATGTCTGCATGTATGCCTGCCTGTCTTTTTGTGTGTCTGTCTGTTGTGTGTGTGTGTGTGTGTATCTTTGTCTGTGTGTTTGTTGGTCAGCGTGTCTGCCTGCCTCTGTGTGCGTCTGTGTGTCGGTCTGTCCACCCGTCCGTCCATCCGTCCGTCGCCCGTTGATTATCCTTCTGTCCGTCCATTCCTTCGTCAATCCGTCAGTCCGTCCGTCCGTCCGTCCGTCCGTCTGTCAGTCTTGCTGTCTTGCTTTCAAACAAAAAATGAAAGAAAGAAAGATACGAACAAAGGAACGAATGAACAAATAAACGGTCTACAAGCAACATGTGGCTGAGGCTCTGCTAAGTCGTCTAAAAGAAAAATCGCATTGGAGAAACTTTGTCCAAGACTTCCCGATGCCAAGGCCCTGAGACCAGGTCCTCGTAGGAAAGGCTTCCTTCAAGTCTCGGTCAAAGATTTGACCGCCAAAGCATTTATCCTTGGTCAAACGACTGTAACGACACGATGAGCAGGAGGAGGAAGAAGGAAAGACTGGTGGGTGACTGGGGGAAGAAGGAAAGACTGGTGGGTGACTGGGGGAAGAAGGAAAGACTGGTGGGTGACTGGGGGAAGAAGGAAAGACTGGTGGGTGACTGGGGGAAGAAGGAAAGACTGGTGGGTGACTGGGGGAAGAAGGAAAGACTGGTGGGTGACTGGGGGAAGAAGGAAAGACTGGTGGGTGACTGGGGGAAGAAGGAAAGACTGGTGGGTGACTGGGGGAAGAAGGAAAGACTGGTGGGTGACTGGGGGAAGAAGAAAAGACTGATGGGTGACTGGGGGAAGAAGGAAAGACTGGTGGGTGACTGGGGGAAGAAGGAAAGACTGGTGGGTGACTGGGGGAAGAAGGAAAGACTGATGGGTGACTGGGGGAAGAAGGAAAGACTGGTGGGTGACTGGGGGAAGAAGGAAAGATGAATGCACGATAGATGACAGGAAGAAGGAGGAAAGGACCGGGGTGGTGGTGTGGGGGATGTTAAGGAAAGGGGTAACGCAGATTACAACAAGAAGTTTAAACTACACTACGCACAAAAAGTTAAGGATCACTTTGAGAAAACAGGTGTGTAATAAACTCAGTTCACAACTGTTATTAATGTGTCAGTCCAGCGAAAATGTTATGAAATCTCATTCAGCTGTAAGTGGGCGATGTTGTGTTAGTGGGAGAGTTGCACGAGATTCTCAACTACTGAGCTTGGCCGCAAACAAAAAAGGGGAAACTTGCGAAACAAGACGTTGTTTTGAACCATACTGCCTGAATGCATTGCACGAGCCAGATGAAAAAATAATGATGCACGTGCAAGCACTGCTGTTTATGTGTGAGATGCTGTCACTTGCTTGGCTCTATAAGAAGGCATTCTCCCAGTAGTTGGCCTGATCTGACAATGCCTCCACGACGAAAATTGAGCGAGTTCGACAGGACACGAGCAGTTGCATGGTTCCAAGATGATGTTCCCAAGCGTGAAGTGGCCAGACGTCTTCAGGTATCAATCTCGGTCATTGTCAGGCTGACTCAAAGCTACGCAGCCACAGGGAGGGTCCAGGAAAGACCCAGATCTGGTCGACCAAAAAAGACAACCCCACGTGAAGATCGTCTCATTGAACGACAAGCCCTGCAGACAAGAACAGCCTCTTCCAGCATCATTCGAAGGCAGCTGAGGGTGGCAGCTAACGTCAACGTCTGTCAACAGACCATACGGAACCGCCTTCATGGGTTTAACCTCCGTTCTCGTCGGCCAGCTGTACGGCCACGCTTAACTCCAGCCCATAGGGCGGCACGCCGCGCCTTCTGCAGACGTCACGTGAGGTGGATACGTCATCAATGGTCCCAGGTCCTATTCAGTGATGAATCACGCTTCACCATGAACCACAACGACGGCCGTCTGAGGGTCTGGAGGAGGCCAGGGCAACGCTTTATGGACGCCACTGTCCAAGAAAAAGTGGCCTTTGGGGGAGGTTCTGTAATGGTCTGGGGGGCCTTCAGCCTTTACCACAGAACACCCCTGTATCATGTACAGGGTAACCTGACTGGCCTCAGATACCGGGATGAGATCCTTCGACCGCTTGCTGTGCCTACACTGCAGCAGATGGGACCAAGGGCTGTCTTCCAGGATGACAACGCCCGGGCCCACCGGGCAACAGTGGTCAACGACTTCCTGCAGCAGTCTGGCGTCAACAGAATGGAGTGGCCAGCATGCAGTCCCGATTTAAACCCGATTGAGAACCTCTGGGATGAACTCGATCGCAAATTGAGGAGCAACCACCCCCCTCCCAGGGATGCCCAACACCTCTTCCAGATGCTGCAGGCTGAGTGGCAGGCGTTACCTCGGAGGATCTTCACCAACCTGGTCAACTCCATGAAGACTCGCTGTGTCGAGTGCCAGAACAGCCATGGTGGTTACACGCATTACTGAACTTTTTGGAGCATCAAAATCTTGTGATTTCAATAATTTTGTGAAATCGAATTTCGATATGTATCCACTTTGATTACATGTACACACCAAATTATTGCTCGAAATTAAACGTAATTTTGTGTCGTTCTCCATGACGGATGGAATTAAATATTTGCTAAATTGCAACGCATTGGCTTTCTTCTTATCAAAGTTATGACTGAGTGTGCAAGTAATCCTTAACTTTTTGTGCGTAGTGTACATGGTTGCCTCAAATTTGCGGTTTCTTAATGCTCACACAAGCTAGACAGAAACACGCTGCTTGTGCCTCGACAACACAAAAATGTTTTTGTTTCACTAATACGGTTTCAAAGGTGCTTGCAGGTGGCGAAATTGTTCTCGATGAGTCAATTCAGTTGACTCCACCCATCACCAAAAATGGATACTCGCGTCAATTGGCAATGAGCGTGAAATCAATATGGCTCTCCTTCACCTTTCCACCAGGATGATGATGCAGGGGTAACGGGTGTTCCCAATGGCAGACTCGCAAAGTTGTGTGACTGAAACGCTACGGATTTAGAGCATGTTCTAAGTCAAGAAACGTTTCAGACACTGTAAATAGCAGACAAAGTTTTCAATGATAAAGCTGCTCGCACACAAGGAAACACGCATTTTGGACACAGCTGTTTCGGGAAAACGTGTTTCTATCGCATCGCGGGCAGTGAATACGCAAATTCTCAATTCATTGTCTCCTTTTGGTCATTTCTTATTGGCCAGGCACGGTTGCCTTTCACGGGGAAGGCAGTGACGTCACTCACATCTCCAGGAAGACTGCAGCTTTCAGTGGAAACCTGTTTCGACGTGTTGTCAGTGTTCTCCCTTTTTTCCCTCAGTCGGTTATCATTTATCTCTAGTATTTTTCATTTACTGGACATCTGCCTCGCTTAGTCACTTAATCAGAGGAAACATCTCCACTCTCAATCGCCCTTCACACTAGAATTGGGACACACACGTTGACGTAATCCGGGGGGAGATAACTAGATCACTAAAATAGGTAAGAGGTCTCCGAGTCGAGAGTTATCTACCCTCGACATTGATTCATGTATCTAAAGTAGCTCACCATGAGGTGTAGGCGATTTGAGAGAGGAGCAAGAAGAGGGGAGAGGAAAGGGGGGGGGGGGGGGAGAGGGAGGGAGAGAGAGAGAGGGAGGGAGGGAGGGAGGGAGGGAGGGAGGGAGGGAGGGAGGGAGGGAGAGGCGGGGGAGAGAGGGAGAGAGAGAGAGAGAGAGAGAGAGAGAGAGAGAGAGAGAGAGAGAGAGAGAGAGAGAGAGAGGAGAAATGATGGTATGGAAATGATGGTATGGAAATGATGGTATGGAAATGGAGTGGTTGGTGGGAGGAAGGTTGTTTGAAGGATACGAGTATGATAATGGGAAGGAAGAGGGGCGGGGAAGGGGGGGAGGGGGGGGGGGGATTCAGAGGAAAGATAGCAACACTAGAAAAGAGACTCACAGGAAATGGAGGCGGTAGGAGAGCGGGAGAGATTATTCGAAGCGTGGAGACAGCGTGAATGAAAGGAGGATACAGAATTATAATTTGAGTACAGTGGGAGGTAGGCAGGGAGGATTTGCACTCAACGCAAGTAAACCTTGTGAGATGCATAGGCATTTGTCTCTCGAAGACAGACCACCTTTCCTACCGGCGCGGAGAGGGGGAAAAAACCGAATCTTGTAGGAACGCCAGCAGATTTCTCAAAGCTAACGTACCGAACAGTTCCTCTGAGGACGACTTTTTTGTCTTCTTTTTTTCCACACTCCTGGGATGGAGGCCGACGTCACGGAGGACTGCGGGGGCAGAAATCACAGAATCAAACCTGAGGGGCGGTGCCAACGGCTGCCACACGCAGGCGAGGGCTCTGCAAGACGGTCTGGCGCCAAAAAGACCGCGGCGCGAGCCCGAACGCGCCAGAGCTGGCACGAGGCCCGTGCGCGCGCGCACAGTTGGGCGATAATGCGACATTTAGCAAAGAGCAGCGGCGCCGGCCGTCTGCCTTCGCTCCGAATATATTTTATCGAAGCCTCCGCATCAAACCCCAACTAATTTCAAGGAAATTTCCTCGCCCTATTCTTCCTCGGCTTATCACCCCTGCCTCCTCTTCCTCGCGTCTCGTTAGGCCTCTGGGGATGCTCGTTCCGGCCCGATTGCTAGCGTGGTTTTCGTAACCGTTCATCGTAGCGCTGTGGGATCGCAGGCACGCAACTTTCCGGTACGGCCAGACGAGGCCGGCCTGATTTGTTTGGTCACCTGACGAG
The DNA here is from genome assembly GCA_034096865.1 of Theodoxus fluviatilis. Classification (NCBI taxonomy): domain Eukaryota; kingdom Metazoa; phylum Mollusca; class Gastropoda; order Cycloneritida; family Neritidae; genus Theodoxus; species Theodoxus fluviatilis. The sequence goes on from JAWQFJ010011447.1 coordinate 41,704, forward strand.
GTGGGATGCAATTCACCGTCCCAAAATGAAGCGACAAGCGATAACGGACTTCGACGATGCGAAGAGAAGACGCGGGCTTTCGGTGGACCCCTAGTCCCAGGACGGGCCTGCAGTATCCATTTTAATTGGGCCGTGAAGATGATGGCGGCAGAGGGCAAGCGCGCCAAGTCTACGAGAACTTTTGCTCCCAAACCCGATATATCAAACGCCTCTGTGGCGACATTTCGGGCGACTGGCTTATCGCGCGGGCATCGCGGATCGCACCTTTACGGCCAGTATAAATTGCAGGGGAAGGATTTTACTTGTTTCGGGGATAAGCGAGGAGCTGCTTTTGACAGCGCCGGACACTTATCGTGCCGTCGCCCGATTGCGAAGTGCTGAGAGTCTGGTCCCATCAATGGAGACCCCTGAGTTATGGAGGGAGGGTCTAGGCACGGCCACACTGTCAGTAGAGAGGCTCTTACGTTCCGCGATGCCAGCGAGGATAGCAGAAGACCCACTGGAGAATTCAGAGGGCGCCACGGGGAGCCCCGCGACAAAGACGTGCTGGAGATAAGGACGTTTGAACCCTGAGGTGTCAGCTGAAACCTTTGGCCATGAAGACAAGCGTAAGAGAGAGGAATGCAAATAAAGGTTTTCTGTGGTGTAATTCTATTGTGATTCTTGTGGTGCAGTGTATTACATTTCAAGAATTTGAAGGGAATGTTTCACTTTTTGTGTAGCTGAAAATGTTTTGTTTATCGAGCACTGCCTCCCCCGGATTCTTCTTCCGTTTAGTCTGAATGTCCTTTGTGAAA
>JAWQFJ010011447.1:52500-57500 GCA_034096865.1 Theodoxus fluviatilis
CTCTGAAAACCGCACGTTTTCCCATCTTTTTTTAATCGGCGAGTGTGAAAGCGGAGGCGCTTAGCAGCGCTGGGGAGTGGTTACATGGGGAGTGGCTGCGTAATTCGCTCACTGATTACCTGTCTTATATTGAAACAGTTAGCTTTGCTTTGCGTTGGCGCCAGCGACACCATAGATCCTGTGCTTCTTCTTTTTGTCGAGTCCTGGAATCCTTTGCTTGCTTCCATGACACCTAGCAATTATTTGCCAATAGTTCGCAAAGTTTCCTTTGCTCGCCTGCTAAAACGTGTACTACGTTTCACGAGAAAGATGTCGACGTCTGAAGACTAACGTCCTTGGATGACAGTATGGGCTAATTAAGCTCCAACTTTGTACTCAGCGTCTTTTTCATTTAGGTTGAGATCTGAGTCACAGGGGTACACTTTTATTTTTAGTCTTAAAGAAATTTTTTGATACTTCTCATTTTCCTGGTGCGTATTCTGCTAGTTTATTGCTATATTTCACCAATTTTGAACCTTTGTTACTAGAGTATAATGTTTTTATCTTATCGCCAGCAGTTATTTTCCCTTTTGAATTAATTCATGAAACCAATGTTGCTATCGAAATGTGCACCACTGAATCTTCAAAATATCAAATGTCGTATCCAAAATGTTATTGACACAGTTATGTCGGGTACAATTGACTGTGTACTTGAATGAAGAGATGTGGAAAATAGGCTTGTCATTATTTCTCCTCTTTTCCATGAAACAGACTACGATGAATGTCCGACTACCATTAAATGAAGTGAGTGAAACTGAAACTGACAATTGTATTGTGTAGGTCATGCCGGCCCATTAATGAAGTAAGTGACTGAGTGAATGAGTGGGTGGGTGGGTGGGTGAGTGAGTGAGTGAGTGAGTGAGTGAGTGAGTGAGTGAGTGAGTGAGTGAGTGAGTGAGCGAGTGAGTGAGTGAGTGAGTGAGCGAGCGAGGGAGCGAGTGAGGGAGCGAGCGAGGGAGTGCGTGAGAGAGGCAATGGACGAACGAACGAACGAACGAACGAATGAATGAATAAATGAATGAATAAATGAATGAATGAATGAATGAATGAATGAATGAATTGTGACGGCCTCTCAGTCTTTGAAGATTGTGTACAAGCAAGGCCAATGTCTATAAAAATCCCTGGATCTGGTTAGAGCCAGAGCATGCCAAGCCTCGACTTCCTCGTTATTCCTCTCTTACGAACCAGGCGGGGAGGTGCGTGGTCTGCTCTCACCACCAACCCACGGGGGATGAGTGAGAAAGTGACAGCAAGGAATTGTGGGAAGGTAACGTAAAAAGTAAGTACAGGGCGAGAAAAGCGTTACAACGATCCTAACTTGTTTGTATTGCATCGTATTAGTATAAGACTGAGCACCTCAAATTAGGCCATAGGTAAATTTTTGACTTTTTAAAATTATTGGTATCATTTTAAAGCCGAGAGTTTAAGCTTTCCAATGGTACCAGATAATGTCAATGTTAAGAACATTCTGGAAGTTACAACTGTTTGAATAAATAATGTAACGAAACGCTAACTTGGAGAACATTGCTACACAAGTAAGTACTGCACTTCTGATTTGTTTCACATTAGATTTTGCTTACGTCACGGAATCACTTTCGATCCATAGACTACACGAAAAATTCACAATAGAAAGGATGTAGAGTGAACGAGGTTTGCAGTGATGTAATGATATGCCGGTACGCGTAGAAGTCACCTCGACGAGGGAAAAGTCTTTGGTGGGCTGACTGAAGCCTAAATATATTTTTGTTTGTAGAAAGGTGGGTAAAAACAGTCAGTTTTTACATCATTATATGTTGATTTCCTAAGTTTATCGGCAACAGATCCGTTCTAGAGGAGTAATAGAGGCAGGAATTACCGACAAGGGAAAATGCACCTGGTTGACCCCACCTGATGTTGCAGGGTTGTATCTCTGAAATGACCAGTGCGACGTATGATCCGGTTCGTGGTGTTTGGTCACATTATTATTACGTAATATCTTATTCTGCAGTTCCAAATTTACGTAAAACACGGTTTCAGAGACCTTACTTCGTCACACTTCGCCATCTAAGATACGCTACCACAATGGAATGAATGCAACTTGATTTCAACATTTGTTTTCACCTGTAAGGTTTTTGTCAGGGCATATACACTGTAACTCTGGCCATTTGAAAGTGCTTCGAGATCCACGAGACTCTGTCGAGTGCGTGTCGATTTTGCTCCTAATAGGGGCGGTATCCCCTTTGTATTAGATTATTATTTGATAGCGAAAGGGAACCATGTTGAGAATGTGCAACTCCCTGTGTCATTTCTCGTGCTACGTTCTTTTGATTCAACGTGACAGTTCTGGTTTTATGCGGCTGGTGTTTCTTTACGAAGTTAGATAAATTTTCCGTACTTCGAATGAAGATAGCCTCTCCTCTTCTTTGGTGAAGAGTTCTCCCTGAGGATTGGGCTTAAAGTACGCTCCCCGCGTCTCTCTACGCAATTCGATAAAGGCGAATTACTCGATAGTTGACTTGGTCGTACTTTAACCATCTCTAATCAGTTTGTAGGCAATGGCTTTGATTAGCCTACAGAGGCTGACAGGCGTAAAACTCCATTCATCACCACCACCATTGATGAAAACGCACGACGTTACTTCTGTTAGGTGGAGAACATTTCATTCAAAATGAACAAAAGATTTTCTGCCAATCGCTTCCCACCAAAAACAAGGTGTGCAGCACGGCAATTTTCATTTCGACAAGCTACAATCGAAACGAATACACATTATCTTAAGAATGATAAGCACGAATGTTATCACACAACATAACGTAGTTTTTTTAATCATGCTTTTTAATTTTTATCGTTCGTTCTTAAACATAAAACACGACTCGTTACCCATGTTCACTTGATTTCTACCAAACTGCAAAGAATCACCGGCAACTACTTTTCTCCATGCATCGTAAATTGATCACAAAAGCTTTGCTAGAAGTCGGCTACATATACTACTCATCGACACTGAAGCTAGGACTCTCGGCACATCACAGCGGTGTCATCACTTGATCTCTGAGTGCAAAGCTGTGTAACCGTTCTGTCTGGGACAGACAGACACGAAACACTTATCTGAGGCGCGCGTCTGCCGACAGACAGTAAACAAGGGGTGGGGTGGAGCAGTGGTGGAAGACTGTACGTGGTCGAAGAGAGGGCTGGCGAGACACGATTCCAAAATGGTCGGGCGTGGTAGGGGCGGGAAGGATGGAGGTAGATGGGCAAATTTAGTAGGGGAAAGGGGGAAGGGAAGAGAAGGACGGGGTGGGGGCAGTACAAAGTAGGGAAGGGGGGCAGACAAACACGACCACAAGCGAGGCGTCCTATTAGCTCTTGAGATAAACTGTCTGACCCCCCAATTGAAGACTGGACAGAGCGGCTCCACTTCCAAGTCGGACTGGGACGAAATCCGTCTGGTTTGCACCTTGGTCTGACCGCTGGTCAGAAAAGCAAGAGTGATGGTGGTCCTCTAGATAGCAGACCACAAGTCTCGTTGGAGACAGGTCTCATCCTCCGCAGATAAAGGCTGCCCTTGCTGACCACTGGCCAGACCCACGCCCCCTGACTCGTCTGGGAGACTCGAGACCGATCAGAGTCGAGGTGGGCGCTAAATCCTGCAGACACCAAGAGACAATGAGATAATGAGCGATCCTTTAGCGAGCTGCCAGATCGCATTAGCCCACTGGCGCCAGGCACGGGCACTGCTAGCGCTGACCTATTGTGGTGGGGAGTGTCAAGCTCGCCCTAATAGCAGGGCGGCGAATGGGAGACAATCACACGCTCTTGTCCCGTGTAAACAGTCTCATTTGCAGCCCCCGTCTCCCGTGTACACTTCCCCCTGTAAACAACAACGCCAGAACCGTCGCGGTTTAAAAGTGCAGCGTCGTGTGGTAAGGATGCGCAATCACGGCTGAGGGGAAAGTCGTTACAACGAAGTCGGCCGTCGTCCATTGATGTTGGGGGGGAAAGACCTCGGTAGTGGGTCCGTTGCAAACGCATTTCGTCAATGGTGGAGATTTTTCATGCACGCTGCTCCGGCTATCGTATCCTCGTCATCGTCTAGACATTGGAGATACAAGTAGTTGATGTATAGTAATGTAAATGAGAATTCCGCAGAAACTGCTGTTCTATACATTTCTAACTGTGCAGATCACGAAACTTAATTTCAGCTTTCCGTCCCATATCCCTCTTCTCCACCGCTTTCCCCAATTCTGTTGATTTCCTCAAGAAAGGTTTCTCTCAGGCATGCAAACATTCGCGAACACATGCACATACGCACATAGGAACGCACGCTCACACACACGCACACACATGCGCATTCACACACACACACACACACACACACACATACACACACACACACACACACACACACACACACACACACACACAATGTGTACATTTATAAACGAATACCTTCAAGAATACGTAAACACTTGCTTACTTACGAACACACCCATGAATCCTCGCACACACATGCATGGGTTCGCACGTAGTGAATGCAAACATTGCTTTAGAAATCGAGAGCACGCTTGAAGTTCAGAGAGGGCAGCGCAAAACAAGGTATGTTTCAAGGTGTAAAACATGCATCCAGTAACCTAATCACAAACTATTCCTCGTTTTCTACTCAGAAAGTTGGACACCTCACTCGACGTAAACGTTGGGCATGTTGTAAGAAACGGAGGGCACGCAAGCAGCAAGCTGAGAGTGACGGGATATTGTACAGGTAGGCTCACAGAAGAGAGGAAAATTCTACATCAAGACTGGTAAAAGCTACCTTGTCTGTCTGTCTGTCTGTCCGTCTGTCTGTCTGTCTGTCTGTCTGTCTGTCTGTCTGTCTGTCTGTCTGTCTGTCTGTCTGTCTGTCTGTCTGTCTGTCTGTCTGTCTGTCTGTCTGTCTGTGTCTGTCTCTCTGCCTCTCTCTGTCTCTGTCTCTCTATGTCTCTCTCTCTCTC
>JAWQFJ010011447.1:60000-62500 GCA_034096865.1 Theodoxus fluviatilis
AATTCAGTGACACTACGCTGCTCCAGTCATCGAGTGGGAAGGCTTTGATTGCTGCAGGGAGCGTGACAACGTCTTTGCAAAGTAAGTTTTCTTTTTTTCTCTCGCTTTCCATTTACTCTGCCACTATTCGACTGTGTGCCTGTCTCTGTGTGTGTGTGTGTGTGTGTGTGTGTGTGTGTGTGTGTGTGTGTGTGTGTGTGTGTGTGTGTGAACACGCGCACGCGCGCGCGTGTGTGTATGTGCTTTCCTACTTGTCTGTCCGTCCCTCAGCCCGTCCGTCCGTCCGCTGGTCGGTCGGTCTCTCAGTCACTATTTCTGAATGAGTGTGCGCGCGTGTATGTGTGTGAGTGTTTGTGTGCGTGTATCTGTCTGTTCGTCAATCTCTTTGTGACCGCCTATCTGTCTGTCTGTCTGTCTGTCTGTCTGTCTGTCTGTCTGTCTGTCTGTCTGTCTGTCTGTCTGTCTGTCCGTCCGTCCGTCCGTCCGTCCGTCCGTCAGCCCACCCGCCCGTTTGTCCGTCCGTCCGTCCGTCCGTCCGACAGTCTGTCTGTCTGTCTGTCTGTCTGTCTGTCTGTCTGTCTGTCTGTGTGTCTGTGTGTCTGTCTGTCTGTTCGTTTGTCTGCTCGTCTGTGTATGTCTAACCCCATCTAAGTGTCTATCTGTGTGTCTGTCTGTCAGTCTATGTGCCTGTCTGTCTGGCTGGCTGGCTGCCCCCCCCCCCTCTCTCTCTCTCTCTCTCTCTCTCTCTCTCTCTCTCTCTCTCTCTCTCTCTCCCCCCCCACTCTCTCTCTCTCTCTCTCTCTCTCTCTCTCTCTCACTTGCTCTCGTCACTCAAGGCACGTGCACTTTCGATTGCCTCCGTCATAGTCAGTGACGTCTTCATTGGCCGTGTCGCGTCTGGGAGAGTCGAGGACTGTGGAGGGTGCCGTGAAGCGTGGACACCATGTCAAACAGCGGGTAGGAATGCCCGCCCTGCCCCTGCATAGTTCCCTAACAAATGGGACGTGCTGATAGCATCGGCCCCTGCGCCGTCTGCTCCTGCACTGGCGAGGAGTAGAGTGGATCGGATCGGGTTGTCTCCTCTTGCGTCGGCGAGGAGATGCAGTGGCTTGATAGAGCAGGGAGACGACTCCGGAGCCCCTGAGCTGATAGCCTTGATTGTTGGAGATAGATCCTCGGCAGGCAGTTTTTCAGGCTTTTGTAGAAGTGGGAGAAGGAGTTGAGGGTGGACAGTGAGGTTGTGGTGAAGGAGAGGGGGTGTTGCATGGAGGGTTCTGGAAAGACAACATTTTGATTGTTCTTTCGGAGACCGATGGCTGCGATCGTACTCCTGATGGGATGATTGAAATAGTCGTCTTTTAAAATGTATTTGTCCCACCTCCACCCTCCACTTTTCCGACCCACACCCCACACCCACACCTTCATCCCCCTGCCGTTCATTTTTCCTCCTTCTGTTGCTGCTGTTGCTGCTGCTGCCTCATCGTCATGTTATGTTCTCTCTGTTCCTCTTCCTCCTGCTTTTCGTCTCCTCCTTATTCTCCTCCTTCTGCTTATTCAGCTCCTGCCCTCCTCCTTCTCCTCCGTCTGTCTTCCACCTCCTCTCCTGCTGCTGCCACTGCTGCTCTTTCTACTCCTTTTCTATGATCACCTCCTTCTGCTGCAATTCTCCTTGCTGCCGCTTCATATGCTGCTGCTTCTTCTGTTCCAACTTCCTTTCCTGCTGCCCCTGCTTCTTTTCCTCTCCCTCATTTGTCAGCATGATATTCTTCTTGTTCCTCCTCTCTTGTGCCTCGTATCATTCTGCCCCTCTGCTTCTTCTGCTCCTTCTTAAAACTACCTCTCTGCTGGCATTCCTCTGTTCCTGCCGTGTTCGCTCTGCTCCTATTGCCCGCCCCTCTGTCCTGCTACTATCTCCTTTATCTCTTCCAGTCTGTTCGTCTTCAGTTTCTTTTATAATCTTCACCTTCCATATTATGCAACATTTAAATCACAAAACTCATTCCAGTCGTGGATTTTATCAATCTTTGCCCGCTGCTTTTGAGGATACTTATCTTGAGTAGTAAGATTTTTGTATAGTCATGTTGGATTGCAAGACTATTTTGGGGGAAGGCTTGAATATGAGCATAGTCTGCCTTCCTCGTTTTCTTCAATCCGTAGTGTCTAGTGCACATTGAAGAACTACTGTGTAGCTTCATTCACCTCTTCCTTACTACACGTACCACTGCATTCGTTGCATGCGAAACTCATCCGACTCGTCTGCTGTGTCTATGCGTGCGTTGCTGGGATCTGGAAGCCTGATTTCCTGAGGCCTTTACCTTCTGGTTCCACCCTCAGTGACATTTACTATAAGACTGTCTTATCTCTTGTCTGCATTCTATGACAATCACCTCTACAGCCGGAACGGTATGTTGGCGGATAGCTAAGCAGGGCGTTCCAGATATTGTTTTGTGTTTTTCGACTAGGGCGGTGTCGAGGAAGGGAGGGCGCGATGGTCTGTTGT
>JAWQFJ010011447.1:65000-90000 GCA_034096865.1 Theodoxus fluviatilis
GGTGTTTAGGGGTGGGAGGTTTAGGGGTGGGAGGTTTAGGGGTGGGGGTTTAGGGGTGGGAGTAGGTGAGGAAAACAGGAGATAGAGGAAGGGATGTAGAAATAGTGCAGAGGGGGAGAAGAGGGGAAGGGGAACCATACGTGGGGGGGATGAGATGAGATTAGAAAGAGTGCTATAGGATTAAAACGATCGAGCAATCATGAACGCCTAAAGCTGGTAATGCAGCAGTCTAATAGCATTCCAATGCAGATCTATTGCGAAGAGCCGTTGTTGGGGCATGGAGTTTCACGGCCTATCAGCCTTTTTAGGTTATGTAAAGTGTGATGAATGGAGAGATTTTGTTGTAAGTTAGTTATATGAATAAGTATATGAGCCAGCCAGCTCTCAAACCTAGCTTTTAGATAACCCAGCCAGCAGTTAGGAAATTGTGTCAGGGTGGGATTTTGAAAAGGACAAAGGAGATTTGAACGTTTCTACTGCGTAGAGCCTGTGCCAAAAATAGGACTGGTCAGTGTGGGGAACAAAAGGCCCAGTCTCGTGATGACGGCCTCGTGATGCAGATCGCTTGGTCAACAACTCGTGACCATAGCAGACAAAGAATCCGGCTTGTAAACAAGATCTTGTGACCGGGGTCTCGTGATGAGGGCAAGATGGCGTCTGGAGCGCGATTGGTCAGCACCGGACACTGAGTGCATCTATAAAACACTCTCCGACCCTCTCCCTCTCTCTCTTCCTGCCAACACCTCGCGCCACACCTGCCCGCCGCACCTGACCGTGCGACGGAAAGCGCTGGAGGTCAACCAGAGGGGACGGAATGCGAATCCGCCGCCCAGCCGAGAGAGCATCAGGCAGTCATGCCTGATTAGCCCCGACCCACGCCATGACCACGGTTCAAGCCTCAACGCCCGCCCCCACGCCAACCGCCATGATGATGCAACTGACCACGCCAAGCCCGACCTACTCCTCGTTTCACCTAGGAGGGGAGACGAAAGATGGAACCCTCCCTTCCACCAGCCTCACGCTTCAACGAGCCCTGACCAGGCTATAAATAACCCGACGTTAATGGCCCATCGTTTCTTCACCCTGTCAGAAAGACACTTCATTCAACGGCGGTCAGCAGAGACTGACTCAATCAGATAAGTTGTATCACAAAAGCTGGCTGGCTAAACCTTACATTTCGATACCTTAAATTAGTTACATTAAGAATTATCATTTCACCTGCATTATTAAAAGTCATCTTTAAAGTTCAATCCACACTTTCTCCTCTGTACGGTCTTGTTCACTTGCATGGCATGGAATGAATGAAAGAATGTTATGGAACGGAAAGAAAAACCCCTAGACGAATCTCTCTTGAATGGGAGATAAAGAGCCCCGTTCATAACAATTGGGGGCTCGTCCGGGATTTGAATCATTGGAAAACTTTGTAACAGTTGAAATATTCATAAGAGATTTGAATCAATCATTCCATCCACTGTAATAGAAATTTGAGCTGTGAGAAACTGTTTTTCTAGAATATTGACCTATTGGAAAAGAGTGAGCGAGCTGTGTTTCTGAACGAAAGATTGTGTTGTCAACTCTGTTACTTTGACTTGCTTTACCTGTGGAAGGAGCTCATGCATTTCATTGTGTATTGATCAGACTGACAATCGACGTGACATTTTTGCTTAGGTGATGACAGGTAAGAATTAGAATTTTGGACAACCTTAGCTGAGTTTGAAGATAAGTCATGGACACAGTCACGAATTTTATCACAAACGTAGATGTACAAATCCTAAGTAAAGCCACAAAGAAAGAATTGTTGCAGATTGCCGAGCACTTTGAAATCAGTATCAAAAAAGGGAGGGTCGAGATCATCAGAGCACAATTGATAGAGGGTCTGAGAAACAAGGAAATTCTGGTAGATTCAGGGAAGGAGGCAGAACTTGATTTTAACATGGCAAGTCTAAATCAAGCAGAGGAAGAAGTAGGTCAAAATTCTGGTCGTTCGACACCAGGGAGTAGAAATGGAATGGCAAGCATGCCAGACCCATTAGAACTTAGGAAGCTTGAGATGCAGCACGAGTTAGCACTGAGAAAGATGGAGCTAGAGATGCAGAAAGAAGTCAAACTTAGAGAACTAGAACTACAATCCAGAGATAGGAGAGAATCCAGTGGTAGTAGCAGAAGTGAGTCGGTCACCGTGAAGGTAGACAAAGTTCCAGCATTTGATGAGGCAAATCTGGAAAGCTATTTTGAGTACTTTGAGAAGACTGCTATCACCTGGAACTGGCCCAGAGAAAAGTGGACAGCACTCCTACAGTCCGTGCTAGTAGGAAAAGCACGCGACGTTTTTGTTTCTCTAACTACAGAAGACAGTCAGGACTATGTGAGAGTGAAGGAAGCTATCTTGAGGGAGTACCAACTCGTACCTGAAAGCTATAGAAAGAAATTCCGTAGCCTGCAGAAAGCAGAGAGAAAAACTTTCAGAGAATTTGCTCATGATCTAAGAACCACGTTTGACAGGTGGTTACGGGCAGAAGAGGTGGGAAATAGCTATGAGAAGCTCAGGGAGACAATGCTCATGGAGGCGTTTCATGAGAGGGTGACTGACGATCTCAGGATGCATCTGTCAGACCGCAGGGTAGAAACCCTAGATCAGGCCGCTACGGTATGCGACACGTACGCGGCAGTGCACTGCCAAGTAGGGAATGCAGGGAGAGGGAATTCTCCAGCACAAGGGAAGTTTGGAGGTGGGAAACCTCATCAGAAAGCATATGACCATTCTAAGAATGGAAGTCATAGTCGAGGGAGCCATGCAGGGCATAGGAACCAGAGTGGAGAGAAACGGGAAGGGATAGACCTTTCCCAGATCCAATGCTATCGATGTAAGGAATTCGGCCATTTCTCCAGAGATTGCCGTCTTAACCAACCAACGTCTCATTCTATGTTTGTGTGTCGCGTGTTCAGGGAGCAGCCCAAAACGCAGTGGCTAGGCAGGGAGGGTGTAGAACCCCAGAAAGGAGACGAATCTCGCCCGATCACCGGTCTCGGACCGAGAGGGGAATTCGATCCTTACATCAGTCAAGGACTGATAGGATTGCCAGGCGGAACGAAGCAACGTGTCCGAATGCTTAGAGATACTGGCGCGAATGTGACGATAGTGCGCGGTGATGTACTGCCGTTCAATAGCCGAGAGACAGACAGGAGGACTTGGTTGTCAGGAATCATTCCTGGAGTCGGGAAATACGTTCCCACCCATCAGGTAGAGATAGAGAGCGCTCTAGTCTCAGGAACGGTGCAAGTAGCAGTTCTAGATGGGATGATAGGCTGTGGAAGCTTTGACGTCATTTTGGGTAATGACTTAGTGCCGCCTGCCAGGCAGGTCGAGCTAACCCTAACTTCACCCCAGGTGGTGACAGTAGATAGGGAGAAGGAGACAGGTTTCTCAGCATGTGAGGTGACACGTGCGCGTGGAAGAGAAGCAGAAAGGGAGACAGATATCTCGGAGACCTCCCTAGGAGAGAATGTAGAGACAGAAGTCCGAGGAGAGAAATCAGACCTAGAGGTCAGAGACAGGAGTCAGACAGAGAAGTCGGACACAGAAGTCAGCGACGGGAGTCGAAAGGAAGAGTCAGATACAGGGCAGGACAGCGACGTACCTAGCCAGAGATCGGAGGGGAATACAGAGGCGGATGCCAGTACAGGCACCCCAGTAGAGGTAAACTCCAGCAAGGAAGACAACCTGTTAGAGGAACAGACGGGAGATAGAGAACTCAAACCCCTGTTTGAGCAAGTCATCCCCCAGGAAGTAGTGCAAGTGGAGAGAGGAGACAGAGAAGAAGCAATAGTGCAGGTGGAGAGAGAAAACAAGGCAAGCGTGAAAGCGTGTCTGTGTTTATCGGTTCCTGCCGATAGTGGTGTGAATGTCATGAAGGGTGACAGAGCAGAAGAGAGCAGCGAGAGTGACCACGTTGGGATGGAGAGTGAGAGATACCAGAGAAGTGTATCGAGCAAACGCTATCCACGGCGAGATGTCCAATTGAGAAGAGTACCCGAGGCTAGCTTAGGAGGTGAGAAATGTGTGCCTTTCCCAGGGGTGACAGTGGAACGAAGAGACGTGTGTGTGAAAGAAGAGGAGGAGAGGACAGTTGAAGGAATGATGAGTGTACTACGGCCCCATGTGGCCATGGAGGACTGCAAGAGGGAGGCGAGGACTGAATCTCGTGTAGAGACAGGGATGGAAAGTGCCGAGCCCAGGGAGACCCCAGGTGGCGGGTGGACAGTGCGTGTTAATGACTGTCCCGACGAGGCAAAGCAGAGAGGGAGAAGATGGCGTGAATGGAAGAAACGGAAGAAAGGAAGAGAAGTCTGAACTTGGAGGAATGGTCGAATGGGGATGAGAAAATGGATATGTCTGTCTGACTAGACCTATAGTTCACTAGCTGACGACTACGACCAGAGACATATGTAACCTTTCACAGGTAGAAGCAAACATGTGTCTACCCTCCTGTGTTTTCCCCCTTTTTGTCTTTGCATGCCACTGTATTGATGTATTCACAATGGATAGTGATTAGAAAATATGTAACTGTCAGAGAAGGTTACAACCTTATATGAAGTAGACTAATGATGGGTTGAATAGTCATTTACCCCATCGTGAATTCCAAATCCCCTGTAATTCACGACATTAGGTGTAGGGATGTCATGAATAGAGATGTTTTTGCTTAAGTTGATTCAATAGATATATTTGCCCACTCATCGTGAATTCCAAATCCCCTGTAATTCACGACTTTTAGGTGTGGAGGTGTGATGAATGGAGAGATTTTGTTGTAAGTTAGTTATATGAATAAGTATATGAGCCAGCCAGCTCTCAAACCTAGCTTTTAGATAACCCAGCCAGCAGTTAGGAAATTGTGTCAGGGTGGGATTTTGAAAAGGACAAAGGAGATTTGAACGTTTCTACTGCGTAGAGCCTGTGCCAAAAATAGGACTGGTCAGTGTGGGGAACAAAAGGCCCAGTCTCGTGATGACGGCCTCGTGATGCAGATCGCTTGGTCAACAACTCGTGACCATAGCAGACAAAGAATCCGGCTTGTAAACAAGATCTTGTGACCGGGGTCTCGTGATGAGGGCAAGATGGCGTCTGGAGCGCGATTGGTCAGCACCGGACACTGAGTGCATCTATAAAACACTCTCCGACCCTCTCCCTCTCTCTCTTCCTGCCAACACCTCGCGCCACACCTGCCCGCCGCACCTGACCGTGCGACGGAAAGCGCTGGAGGTCAACCAGAGGGGACGGAATGCGAATCCGCCGCCCAGCCGAGAGAGCATCAGGCAGTCATGCCTGATTAGCCCCGACCCACGCCATGACCACGGTTCAAGCCTCAACGCCCGCCCCCACGCCAACCGCCATGATGATGCAACTGACCACGCCAAGCCCGACCTACTCCTCGTTTCACCTAGGAGGGGAGACGAAAGATGGAACCCTCCCTTCCACCAGCCTCACGCTTCAACGAGCCCTGACCAGGCTATAAATAACCCGACGTTAATGGCCCATCGTTTCTTCACCCTGTCAGAAAGACACTTCATTCAACGGCGGTCAGCAGAGACTGACTCAATCAGATAAGTTGTATCACAAAAGCTGGCTGGCTAAACCTTACATTTCGATACCTTAAATTAGTTACATTAAGAATTATCATTTCACCTGCATTATTAAAAGTCATCTTTAAAGTTCAATCCACACTTTCTCCTCTGTACGGTCTTGTTCACTTGCATGGCATGGAATGAATGAAAGAATGTTATGGAACGGAAAGAAAAACCCCTAGACGAATCTCTCTTGAATGGGAGATAAAGAGCCCCGTTCATAACAAAAGCCATTGATCATGAAAATTGCTATAATAGTATTAGAGTAAACGCAAATCAAGTCACGATGTCCCTGTTTAACCGCCTCTTACGAATCGCGTAGGGAGACGCGCGTTGTTGGGGGTTCATTTCTTTCGTCAACATTATTCAGACGCTGGGGTGAGAGCTGCGTGCAGCTTCTCCTTCCCGTCTCCTCAATTCTACACACCACAACTCTTCAATTCTACACACCACAATCTCTTCAATTCTACACACCACAACTCTCAATTCTACACACCACAACTCTCAATTCTACACACCACAACTCCTCAATTCTACACACCACAACTCTCAATTCTACACACCACAACTCTCAATTCTACACACCACAACTCCTCAATTCTACACACCACAACTCTTCAATTCTACACACCACAACTCTCAATTCTACACACCACAACTCTTCAATTCTACACACCACAACTCTCAATTCTACACACCACAACTCTCAATTCTACACACCACAACTCTCAATTCTACACACCACAACTCTCAATTCTACACACCACAACTCTCAATTCTACACACCACAGCTCCTCAATTCTACACACCACAACTCTCAATTCTACACACCACAACTCTCAATTCTACACACCACAACTCTCAATTCTACACACCACAACTCTCAATTCTACACACCACAACTCTCAATTCTACACACCACAACTCTCAATTCTACACACCACAACTCTCAATTCTACACACCACAACTCTCAATTCTACACACCACAACTCTCAATTCTACACACCACAACTCTCAATTCTACACACCACAGCTCTCAATTCTACACACCACAACTCCTCAATTCTACACACCACAGCTCTCAATTCTACACACCACAGCTCTCGATTCTACACACCACAACTCTCAATTCTACACACCACAGCTCTCAATTCTACACACCACAACTCTCAATTCTACACACCACAGCTCTCAATTCTACACACCACAACTCCTCAATTCTACACACCACAACTCCTCAATTCTACACACCACAACTCCTCAATTCTACACACCACAATCTCTTCGCCTTGCTTGGCTTTCATTGCAGTGTCGCGTCATCGTCTTGAACTTAGTCTCCTCATTCGGTTCTGTCAGGCTTGCCTTTTGAAAATGGTTGCTCCACCTCCCACCTTCTTGACCTCTTGTGCCAGCACTCCACTTCCCGATCACGTGCCTCTCTCGTTCCTCGCTGTTCTGTCTCTCTTGCTTTCTCTTCACACTACGGCGCAAGTGGCTCCTACTCATTACAGCGTCTGTCCCTTCTTCTGCTGCTATCGCGCTTGTTCTGCTTCTCATAGTAATTCCCCTCCAGCTCCTGTTCTTCCTCCTCTTCCTCCTGCTCTTGCTTCTCCTCCTCTTAATCCTATCCCTCCTCCGCCTTCTATTTTTCTTCTTCCTCCTCCTCCTCCTCCTCCTCCTCCTCCTCCTCCTCCTCCTCCTCCTCCTCCTCCTCCTCCTCCTCCTCCTCCTCCTCCTCCTCCTCCTCCTCCTCCTCCTCCTCCTCCTCCTCCTCCTCCTCCTCCTCCTCCTCATTCATTCATCATTATTTTAATCGTCAATGGAGTTATCGTCCTTCTCATCGATTTCACACCGAGAAACTGATTATTTCTCATTTTTGGGTTCAACGATCTTGATAAATCTCAAGTCGGAAAACCTTGATTTTGATACAATGTTTATTTACATTCCATATCTAGAGTGTGCTCTTTTGGTGCAAGTCGTGATTCTACAGTGCATTGTCCGTGTCCCTGACAAGACAGAATGAATGAATGAATGAATGAATGAAAGAATGAATGAATGAGTGAATGAATGAAAGAATGAATGAATGAATGAATGAATGAATGAATGAATGAATGAATGAATGAATGAATCAATGAGTGCAATGCCACGGCCTATCAGCGTCTGTAGGCTATGAAAGGCCGTTTACCACGTGACTCACTAGAGCTGTTTAGACTACGAGCAAGTCAAGTCTAGATTTCTCCTTGTTATTCGCCTCTGACAAATCGCGTTGGGAGGCGCGATGGGTCTATTCTTACCCCCAAGCCACAGGTGGCTGGCTCTCTTTGTAGCCCCCAAGCGACAGGGGTTCCTGACAAAGTGGATCTGACGAAGGATCTCATCTGCTGTCGACAGAGTGATTGCTGCTTCATCCGCCCTGCTCCGTCTACCTCGCTCTGTCTGTTGGCATTCCGTCCCCTCGCACTCAGGTGCACTCTCCCTGCACCTTGCATGTGGTGGGGCGAGGGAGATTGGGGGAGGGAGGGAGAGAGGATGGGAGGGAGGGAGAGGGAGGGGATGGAGGGAGGCTGTGAGGGAGAGAGGGAGAGAAGGAGGGAGGGAGGGAGGGAGGATGGGAGAGAGAGAGAGAGAGAGAGAGAGAGAGAGAGAGAGAGAGAGAGAGAGAGAGAAGGAGAGAGGGAGGGAGGGAGAGAGGAGAGAAAAGCACACACACACACAAACACAGATAGGCACACACTCACATCGATAGGCAGACACGCGCGCGCACACACACACACACACACACACACACACACACACACACACACACACACACACACACACTGGCTGACTGGCTGGCTTTCGGATGGTCGACGGACGGACGGACTGATGAATGGACTGACAGACAGACAGGCACACAAACACACACTCTATCTATTAACGTTTCCCTTATTTTCGTGTATCCTCCTCTACAAATGTCTGCGCTTTCCATTGCGAGGTTACACCTGGAGATGCCCAGTGAGAAAAAAACTTGTCTACTTAATTAGAACTAGAGGATTCATCTGCTCAACATCTTGTATTTTCCTATCTCTGTCGTCTACCGGCCTACCTATCTATCTATCTCACACATACACGTACATGGGAGCGCGCGCGAAGACACGCAAACAAATGTACTGACGCGCATGCTCAGTCAGAACTGGGAGCAAAGACGGACACTGTTTGCTCACCGTGAGTTTGACAACTGTCCAAGTAAAGAGTCTAAAGGAGACTTAGAGTGGGATCTTAGGGGTTTTCCCCTCTCACAACGCTTGCATCCTATTGCCGGGCTGGCTCCTCTGCAGAGCGGTGCCACCTCTGGCAGCCGTACCAGCCTCTCAGACCGCGCGGCGCGTGCCTCTATTTGCTAGCTATGCAGGCTGCGCGGGGGCACATAGCAGACGTTCTGCTGCCACTGCCTGCCTCTGCAGACTCCGAGAGACTTCCAGACAGCGCGGTCGGAACCTAGCGTCTTTCTGCCGCATCAACAGGTTGACTGTCTGGATCGCTTAGCTTGACTGTGTCGACGGCAAACAGAACTGCTGAGACCTGTTCTTTTCTCCTAATTGGTGGAGAGTGAGGGGTTTGTTATGTTGGTACGTGTGGTGTCGTGGTTTTTAGTTTATTTTTAGGAGAGAGAGAGAGAGAGAGAGAGAGAGAGAGAGAGAGAGAGAGAGAGAGAGAGAGAGAGAGAGAGAGAGAGAGAGAAGAGCGCGCGCGAGAAAGAGACAGAGACAGACAGACAGACATATAAACAGACAGACAGACAGACAGACAGACAGACAGACAGACAGACAGACAGACAGACAGACAGACAGACAGACAGACAGACAGACAGACAGACAGACAGACAGACAGACAGACAGACAGACAGACAGACAGACAGACAGGCATATAAACAGACAGCTAGAGACAGACAGACAGGCAGACCCCCCACACACACACACACACACACACATACGCACACAGGTTTACAGGCAGACACGCTCGTACAGACGAACGTATGGACGAACACAGAACAGACTGACCACCAGTTAGAGAAAACCATGCATACATATGAGAAACCTAGTTTGCACAGAGTGTTTTTCACTATGCACGACCAATTCTTATTGTCTGGTATTTGTGAATTCAATAGCATGATGTACGCTTGACTCGGTAGTCTCAGGGTGGACATTTTGGACAACCTGAGCCAGTATGTTACCGCTTTCATTGTGCTATGTACTATTAAAGGGTATATACCCAGTTCTCCATATGCAAAATGGTTTGGTGTTTTATAGTCTACTCCCAAGAATTTTTTGCACGCAAGGACATGTACCTCCTAAATTAGTTCTTGCTTTTGAAAGCCCCACAATTCAGCACCATATAATAATGAGAGTTGAACCTGTGAGTCGAAAAGTCGAAAAAACACTTTAGGGTTCATGTTGTGCAACGACCACATTGTTCTCATAATACAGACTGTTTTTCGTTTACCCTTAATGGCAGCTTCTACGGAGGCATTTCTTGATAATTTGGTAGTGAGGGTACAGCCAATGTGCTTGTACCTGTTGACTACTTCAAGTCTCGTTTGATTAAGGTACCATCTCTCCCCATCAGCTAAGTGACTGCCTCGCCTGAAAATCATTATCTTAGTTTTATCTGTGTTTACTTGGAGGCCGAGGGTCTGTTATACGCGTAATAGGGCGTTGATCTGATTTTGTAGCCCCGTTGGCGTTGAAGATAATAAAGCAATATATCAGCGAACAGCAGAGCAAATATCTCAGTCGTGCCTGGTAGCAGCTGGATACCGTGTTTTCCATGTGTTCTAACATGGTCAGCCACGATATTAATATACATGACGAAAAGAGATGTGCTCTCTTTGGCGCCTTGTTTTACGCCGATAAGGCAGGGGAAACATTCGGAGCTATTTTTTAGTATTATGGCACAGTTGATAATGGTCAACTGAGTCAAAGGCCTTTTTATAATTCACGAAGGCGCCATAGAGTTTACCTCTGCCTTGTCCATATACATGTTTTATTGCTATTGAGTGTAAAGTAAACGCATGATCTATTGTTGAATGGTCTGTCCGAAATCCAGCCTGTTCTAAACAGATTTTGTTCTCAGTTTCCTTCGAAGTGCGAAAACGTCTTGCTAGAATTGACGTAAAATGTTTGCTTAAAATGGGCAATAGAGAGATTCCTCTGTGATTATAGGGGTGTAGTTTATTGCCTTTTTGTGAATCGAGACAATGACGGATTTGGACCAATCTTTGGGGAAGTAGTTAGTTTCGAATAGTTTGTTGAATAATTTGGGCAAAAATGGCGTGATTTGCTCACATGCTACTTTGAAGCATTCGCCCGAAATTCCGTCTAAACCTGGCGAGTTCCCTGCTCTGATGCTCCGAATGGCTACTTTGACTTCCGCTGTGGTGATCTGAGCATCGAGTTCAGGATGTTCCACGATTTCCCCTAAATCCCGAATAATCCTGCCTTGGTTATTCATTTTCCCTCTAAACATTTGCTCAAAGTGAGTTTTCCACTGCATCATGTCAATCTCTACATAAAGGACTGCTTTAGGCGTGGTATTTCTGATCGTAGTCCAGAATTCTCGAGTTTTTTAAGACTTGTCTGTAGCAAGCGGCTTATTGTGTGATTATTATTGAGTGTTGTTTTCAATGATAAGCTTCGTATACATGCGTCTGTGCTGTACATACTTTTCTTTGTCAGGTACTAACTATTATGGGTCCTAGCATAAAAAGGAGAGAGAGAGAGAGAGAGAGAGAGAGAGAGAGAGAGAGAGAGAGAGAGAGAGAGAGAGAGAGAGAGAGAGAGAGAGAGAGAGAGAGAGAGAGAGAGAGCAAGGAAAAGGACGGCGAAAGGCTGGTGCATGAAAGCAACGCCCCGGCGTCAGTGCCACAAAAGACTTATCTCTGTCAACGCTGCCCCCAAGTCTTCACCAGAGGTCGCTGAAGGCAAACAATTCAGGCGCACTTGATAATCACTGCAGGCAAGTGTGTTTTCCAATAGACAGGTGACGAGGAGGCACTCTTCTAATCACACACGGAGACCTGCACAAAGGGGTGTGCCAAACACCGTGTCGAGCAGACGGAGAGAGGGGGAGGCCGGCCTACCCTGGCGCCAGTCCTTTTTCCCTCCCGCCCCTTGTGCATGTCCGGGTGCCAGACGGGGCCGTTAGTGGCTGGCAATCAGGGCAGTCCTGCTGGGCAGCGTTTAGCACCCTCGAAGACCCCATTCCCCTATCTCCGGCATCCTTGTAGACCTCCTCCTTCATCAGCACCAACATCCTCGCCTCCTCATCACTGTAGACTTCTCGCCTCACCTCTGGGGATAGTGCCTCTCCCTCTCCCCCCCCCCCCTTCCGCCTGATCCATCTTACAACACCCCCGCAGACCTACCTTCTTCTCATCCCAGTCAATTCTTCTCGTCTCCTCTGTGTCGCTGCATGCATTCTCCCTCAGCTGTCTCTTCACATGCGCCTGTGGAGATATATTACACCCGTGCAAACTCTTGATCTCCTCAGCATCCCCTAACAACTGTCGTCTTTTCTCAAGTTCCCTTTGCAGGCGCCTCTGTACCCCTTGAACCCCGAGATTTCCTATCTTTTTTTACATCTCCCTATCACCTCTCTATGACTCCCTCATCTTATTATCCATTCCTGCACAGCCCACTCTACTATACGTCTGCACGTCCTCAACTCCGCAGTCTCACTGCATAACACCCACCTTTACTTAGCAGCCCCTGTTTACCTTTCACATTCTTAACAGTTCTGCAAAACCTCCTAATCTCCTTAGAGCCCCTTGTTACAGCTTTCTCAGTTTACGACTCCCTCAACACCCTGCATAACCTCCCTCAACACCCTGCATAACCCCCTCAACGCAACTGCGTAATCCCCTCAACACCCTGCACAAGCCCCCTCAAAACCCCACACAACCCCCTCAACATCACTGCACTCATTCCTCAACACCCTGCATAACTCATTTTCTCGGCTTTCCTGAGGAGCCTCTGAGCTTCCCATCGCCCCTGCAAACCCCCTCCGTAACACCCCGTTTGCATGACCACCCATCTCACAATCACTCTTGCAGACCCCCCTCACTACCTCAATCAGCACCATTGTAGTCGTTCATCTCCTGAGCCCCAGCATGTGGATTCCTTGAATCTCATTCGTACGTTACCTTAACCCCCCTCGACACTCCAGATTAACTAAAACACAGAGCGTTAACAGTTCTTCATAACTTCCTAAAAAGTCCTTCATAACTCCCCAAACACTCCTTCATTACTCCTCAAACACTCCTTCATTACTCCCTAAACAGTCCTTCATTACTCTCTAAACATTCCTTCATTACTCCCTAAACAGTCCTTCATTACTCCATGAACACTCCTTCATTACTCCCCAAACACTCCCTAAACACTCTTCCATTACTCTCTAAACATTCCTTCATTACTCCCTAAACAGTCCTTCATTACTCCCTAAACAGTCCTTCATTACTCCCTGAACACTCCTTCATTACTCCCTAAACAGTCCTTCATTATTCTCTAAACAGTCCTTCATTACTCCCTAAACACTCCTTCATTACTCCCTAAACAATCCTTCATTACTCCCTGAACACTCCTTCATTACTCCCTAAACAATCTTTCATTACTCCCTAAACACTCCTTCATTACTCCCTAAACACTCTCTAAACACTCCTTCATTACTCCCTAAACAGTCCTTCATTACTCCCTAAACAATCCTTCATTACTCCCTGAACACTCCTTCATTACTCCCTAAACAATATTTCATTACTCCCTGAACACTCCTTCATTACTCCCTGAACACTCCTTCATTACTCCCTAAACAATCCTTCATTACTCCCTGAACACTCCTTCATTACTCCCTAAACAATATTTCATTACTCCCTAAACACTCCTTCATTACTCCCTGAACACTCCTTCATTACTCCCTAAACAATCTTTCATTACTCCCTGAACACTCCTTCATTACTCCCTGAACACTCCTTCATTACTCCCGAAATAATCCTTCATTACTCCCTGAACACTCCTTCATTACTCCCTAAACAATATTTCATTACTCCCTAAACACTCCTTCATTACTCCCTGAACACTCCTTCATTACTCCCTAAACAATCTTTCATTACTCCCTGAACACTCCTTCATTACTCCCTGAACACTCCTTCATTACTCCCTAAACAAGCTTTCATTACTCCCTGAACACTCCTTCATTACTCCCTAAACAATATTTAATTACTCCGTAAACACTCCTTCATTACTCCCTGAACACTCCTTCATTACTCCCTAAACAATCCTTCATTACTCCCTGAACACTCCTTCATTACTCCCTAAACAATCCTTCATTACTCCCTGAACACTCCTTCATTACTCCCTGAACACTCCTTCATTACTCCCTAAACACTCCCCAAACACTGCTTCATTACTCCGTAAACACTCCTTTATTACTCCCTGAACACTCCTTCATTACTCCCTAAACACTCCTTCATTACTCCCTGAACACTCCTTCATTACTCCCTAAACACTCCCCAAACACTGCTTCATTACTCCGTAAACACTCCTTTATTACTCCCTGAACACTCCTTCATTACTCCCTAAACAATTCTTCATTACTCCCTGAACACTCCTTCATTACTCCCTAAACAATCCTTCATTACTCCCTGAATACTCCTTCATTACTCCCTAAACAATCTTTCATTACTCCCTGAATACTCCTTCATTACTCCGTAAACACTCTCTAAACATTCCTTCATTACTCCTTAAACACTCCTTCATTACTTCCCAAGCACTCCTTCATTACTCCCTAAACACTCCTTCATTACTCCCTGAACACTCCTTCATTACTCCCTAAACACTCTCTAAACATTCCTTCATTACTCCTTAAACACTCCTTCATTACTCCCCAAGCACTCCTTCATTACTTTCTAAACACTCCTTCATTACTTCCCAAGCACTCCTTCATTACTCCCTAAACACTCCTTCATTACTACCTAAACACTCCTTCATTACTCCCCAAGCACTCCTTCATTACTCCAGGTGAACTTTGTATAGTCTGACACCGGCTCCTTACCTCTACTCCTTAAACAGTCCTTCATTACTCCCTAAACAGTCCTTCATTACTTCCTAAACAGTCCTTCATTACTCCCTGAACACTCCTTCATTACTCTCTAAACAGTCCTTCATTACTCCCTGAACACTCCTTCATTACTCTCTAAACAGTCCTTCATTACTCTCTAAACACTCCTTCATTACTCCCTAAACACTCCTTCATTACTCCCTGAACACTCCTTCATTACTCCCTAAACACTCTCTAAACATTCCTTCATTACTCCTTAAACACTCCTTCATTACTCCCCAAGCACTCCTTCATTACTTTCTAAACAGTTCTTCATTACTCCCTAAACACTCCTTCATTACTCCCTAAACACTCCTTCATTACTCCCCAAGCACTCCTTCATTACTCCTTAAACAGTCCTTCATTACTCCCTAAACAGTCCTTCATTGCTTCCTAAACAGTCCTTCATTACTCCCTAAACAGTCCTTCATTACTCCCTGAACAGTCCTTCATTACTCTCTAAACAGTCCTTCATTACTCCCTAAACAGTCCTTCATTACTCCCTAAACAGTCCTTCATTACTCCCTGAATACTCCTTCATTACTCCTAAACAGTCCTTCATTACTCCCTAAACAGTCCTTCATTACTCCCTAAACAATCCTTCCCCTGAACACTCCTTCATTACTCCCTAAATAATCTTTCATTACTCCCTGAACACTCCTTCATAACTCCCTAAACACTCCTTCATTACTCCCCAAGCACTCCTTCATTACTCCTTAAACAGTCCTTCATTACTCCCCAAGCACTCCTTCATTACTCCTTAAACAGTCCTTCATTACTCCCCAAGCAATCCTTCATTGCTCCCTTAACACTCCCTAAACACTCCTTCATTGCTCCCAAGCACTTCTTCATTACTCCCTAAACACTCCTTCAATACTCCCTAAAAATCCTTCATAACGTTCATCACGCTTCTCCATAACTCCTGCATAAACCTCTCAGCACCCCTTGATAACATATTTATTTTCGTACCACTTCTGCATTACCCCTCATCTATCAATCGCCACTGCATATAACCATCTCATTTTAGCAGTCGGACAACTCCGTCATCTCCATTAAACTGATGGATCATGAACTCTTTAGCATCCCAACGTAACTCCTCATCTTTCAATCACTTCTGCACACACACTCCGTAACCACCCCAAAGCCATTCAGTCACTTTTGCAGTCCCTCTCGTCTCTTCACCACACCTGCACAACGTCCTCTTGTACCCCAACATCACTCATGCAGGCCCCCTTACTTCCACAGACCGAGACATCACCCCCACCCCCATCCCTTCACCCTCCGTCACCAACTTTAGCACTCTCTATTCTCTGCAGTCTCCCATCGTCCCCTCAGCACCCCTGCAAACCCACTCATCTGGGAGAAGGGCGCCACTTAGGGCTGAGTCTCGACGCCATCAGTTCCATGTTGCCTCGGCAAGAGTGGCGACTGCGTGGTGTCTGGAGAGAGATAACTAGACCTTCCAAGCCAGTAGTTTGGCGCTCCTTGTTGAAATTGTCTCAGCTAGCACGTGTTAATGGCATTGTAGAGGCGTCAGATGAAATCTTGTTCGAGACGGACAGCTCCCAGGCGGTTTCGGCGGGGTCGTCCTTGCTGTGCAGGATGAAAGCTGGCGTGGTGTATGGAAATATAGCCAACCATCGCAGTAGCGCTGACTTGTTCACACCTCTCTGCGCTCCAGAATGCTCATTCTTAAACAACTTTTCTTGGGCAGGTCACCGCGGAGATGCTAGGAGCCGTTCCCAGAGAGCTATTTGCAGTGCCTGCTGTCAGGATGTAATCGGAATGAATGAATGAATGAATGAGTGAATGAATGAATGAATGAATGAATGAATGCAGTTTTCCAGCCAAATAACTCTTGTAGTTTATTTGAAGCCGATGACAATAAAATCACTAGAGCTGGTTAGATGGAGAGCGAATAAAGTCTAGAGCTTTCTACATATTTGCCTTTTACGAATCGCGAGGGGAAACGCAGTGGTTCTGTTCTCACCCTCAACCCACAGGGGAGGGTGGCATAGTTGAAGACAGGACGGCCGTGCCAGAAATTAGAATCCAAATCAGGAACCCTGCTGAACTAATTTGCTGCCACGTGAAGTTTGAATGAATGAATGAGAAGTGTTGACTACTCTGCTGTATCTTTTGCCGATAAACGTAAAATCTATTAGGAGTGTGGTAATTCACACTGGCCTGACTTGTGTGGTTTCTGGAATATCCACTCTCAAGTATCCACATAGCTGGCTGGATCTGTCTGCATTTCTGTTCCCATTACCATACGCTTATCTGTCGCTCTTTCTTTGTCAGTCTCCTTCTATTTCTGGATTTTCTCTCTTGCTTACTCATACTTTTTACTCCCTATCTAATTCTCTCTCGGTTTCTTTTTGTTTTGTTTTTCCCTCTCTTTCCCCTCTCCGTTTCGTCTCTTCTTTGTCTGATCGTCCGCAAGGCTGTCTGTGTGTGTGTGTCTATCTGTATCGCTGTCTTTGTCTCTCTATCTCTGTCTCTTTCCTTTCTGTCTCTATCTGTCTCTGTCTGTCTATTTGTCTGCCTATCTGTCCATCCGTCCGTCCGTTTCTCTCTTTCTGTCTGTCTGTCTGTCTGTCTGTCTGTCTGTCTGTCTGTCTGTCTGTCTGTATGTCTGTCTGTCTGTCTGTCTGTCTGTCTGTCTGTCTGTCTGTCTGTCTGTCTGTCTGTCTGTCTGTCTGTCTGTCTGTCTGTCTGTCTGTCTGTCTGTCTGTCTGTCTGTCTGTCTGTCTCTCTCTCTCTCTCTCTCTCTCTCTCTCTGGCATTTTTAAAAGCTAAACATAGCGACAAATAAAGTTGCTCGGTATAGGACGAGATTAGATCAACATGTGTTTTATTGTCAGTGTCGTAACCTCTGTTTCATGCAAGAGCTGTACAAGTGCCAACATTCTCATCATATCATGTGATTGCCGCCGGTTTGCTGTCAGCTGTCGTTCGCTTCCTTTCATATTTTTAATTTAACTGGAATAAACACGTGAGGAACCGTCCTGCAGTTTTCACCATGGTGGCTAATCAAATGCAGTCAGACTGTCTGCTTTCGTTTTCCCTCAACGACGGAGATTTACGCTCCCTGTCATTTTATGAGACCGCAACAGGGGTACGTTGGTGTTGTTTGATCAGTTAAAGCGATTGCCGTGTATCAGCGGCCACAGCTGTCAAAACTGCCAAATGTAGAGAAAGGTAATTTTCCAGTACATGGCTGCATGGCGCCAGGGCCCCAGACTCGGCTGATCACGAGCGTTAATCAAGCCACTTCCGCGCAGAATGGCCCTCCTTTTTGCGATCGGATGCAGTCCACCTTCACGATCTTCCGTCGTATCTGATTGGTCAGCACATCCCGAGGCACGGGGTCGCATCGTCTGATTGGCCAGCGTCTCCACCTTACCCTTCTGTGATAATGATAATTGGCCCCCTAATTTCGCGGCCTCCCTTTCTCATTTGGTCTCACCGCCCTCGACCCGGCTGGACCGAACGTCGCCAACTGTGGCTGGGGGCGGGTTCCCAGGCCGGGGTGTCGCCACTCCGGACAATGGGCGTGGGGGAGGGGGGTGGGGAGAGGGCGAGGGGGCATGGGACGGCGTTGGCCTTTAGATGACCGTAACCAGGAGAGAATGAGAGGAGAGCAGGGGGGAGATTAGTTGAAAGGGTGGAGCGCCTTCACAGATCACAGTCCATGGCATGCAGGGTAGCAGTCAGTGTGGAAGAGAGGTGGGAGATATAGGGGTGGGGGTTCGGGGTGTTGGCTAGGGAGTCAAAAGCGAAATCAAGGAGTCTCACAAGAGATTTATTTCCAACACCGCCCCTTGAGGCGTGTCTCTGGGCTCCAGTGTGGTGCACAGAGAAACAACATCGAATAGACTATCAGTCCTAGGTCGGCGCCCCATGTTGTTCTTGGTAGCACCTCTCCCGCCAACCCCCGCTGGCCGCCTTAGCTCCTGACTGACCACTGCTTGACCAGTGCCTTTTGATGCCACTGCAATCTCTTCTCACGGCTTCTCTGATCAACCGTCCACCCGCTCATTACTGCAGACCAAAGGGGGCCATCTTCTGCTATCTCTGGACGTCATTTTAGAGTCCAGCGGCTGACCATTCGGTATTAGGGACGGATCTAGACTTGATTAGCTGGCACAGCCGGGCAATCTTGACCACCCCCAGTGGCGTCTTCCCGCTGTCCGGCGCCGTGCTCCCACTAACTTACGCCGATGTTGTCTTTGCTATCTTGGACTGTCGTGTGACCCTCCCCCATTGGGTTGGGGGTAAGACTACACCCACCGCGTCTCCCTACGCAATTTGTAAGGGGCGAATGACATGTGAAGTCGTGACGAGTTGTTCCTACCCTAACCAGCTTGAGTGTTTTTCGTGATTAATGGTCTTACATTGCCTACAAAGACTAACAGGCCATAACATTCCATTCCCTCCGTTAGTCTCATTTTGAACGGCCCTGTCTTGCTTCTCCCTGACAACGCCTTTCATTGACGTCTGTATTAGCACCATGTCTTTTCCCCCCATCATTGAAAGGGTTTAACAGTTCGAGTCCGGCTCGTCTTTTCTCGCAAAATGATGGAAGCGCGGAACCACTTGCCCGTACAACTTCATTACTTTAAATTCGCACGCTTTGTTGTCATTGTAATTTATAATTGCAAAAGTATGCTAAAATGGGACTGTAGTTCAAGTGACTCAGCTGCCCACCTCGAAGCCAGCAGGTGTTGTGTTCGATACTGCACGGCTCCAAGATGTGCGTCAATGAGCAAAGTGGGTTACTTATGTTGCCTTGTCCATCCCCTAGTTACAGCATACTAGTGAAGAAAGTGTAAACAGCGCTCTGGTTAAGTCTTGATGCAGCATCCCTTGTCCATCCCCTAGTTACAGCATACTAGTGAAGAAAGTGTAAACAGCGCTCTGGTTAAGTCTTGATGCAGCATCCCTTGTCCATCCCCTAGTTACAGCATACTAGTGAAGAAAGTGTAAACAGCGCTCTGGTTAAGTCTTGATGCAGCATCCCTTGTCCATCCCCTAGTTACAGCATACTAGTGAAGAAAGTGTAAACAGCGCTCTGGTTAAGTCTTGATGCAGCATCCCTTGTCCATCCCCTAGTTACAGCATACTAGTGAAGAAAGTGTAAACAGCGCTCTGGTTAAGTCTTGATGCAGCATCCGTCTAGCACCGGACCGGAAGGATCCCACTCTCCCCATCTCAAAAATAAGGCAGACCTGGTGCCAAAGGTTGTCTGTGTGCACCTGTCAGCTCATGCATCAGCTGACAAAATGGCTGAAAGGCCAAAATAACCAGGGGTAAAGTGCACTGTGATTGAGAATCTCTTTTAGATGAAAAACTCCTCTTTACATATATAACTTAATTTGGCACAGAGCACGCTTGAATTGCGTGAACATTTCCGCGGTGTGAGACAACATACAATATGCCCATGCATACGAGCCCCTGCTTTTCTTTTACCAAATAAGCACGTTGGAAAGCCTAACATTATTTTCCAATATTCGTATTACACCCATGGATGTTTGGAGAATTTAAGAACGAATGGAGACTGTGCTACGTTTCCTCGATCGCCAACCGGCATTCCAGCGCTGTCAGAAACATTTTCTCATCTCGTTGTGCGCAATCTCAAAGTTTGTCTGATTCTGACTAACGGCAAGCTAAATAAGTCCAATGCACATTGAAATATCTACCACTCTTCATGCAAGTGGCGGCACCTATTTTAAGATGCCAGACACACATTGTCACATTCCAGGAGTGCACGGTGATTTTGATTAGCCCGACCAACACCATCAGTCACTATCACTGGGTCAACTTCTTGCCATCAAAGACAGTCCACTCGAGATGCTCAAGAAAGGATATCTGCCGCCATTTGCCATGGCAACAATCGCCGAGAAACCACGATCGGGCCATTCCGGCTTTTCTCTGGTTGCTCTACGGCGCCATAAGTCTGAGAACACGACCGCGCGTGTAGCCACCAGATGGCGCTATCGTGAGCTTGCCCAGATGACCGCGGCGGCGACATGGAGTGGACACCGTGACGTCACAAGCGCTGTCCATCAGAGCGAGGCCAGACAGGCGTCGGCAGCGGAGACCACCAGGAGGCGCCCTCAATTTGTCAAAACGAGGCTCCGGGAACGGGCCTGCGAGGCTAGGTGATAGGCTGACGTCGTCTTGTTTTCAACGTCGTCGGCACCATCCCCACCACGTAGCCAAACGGCGTGACGTAGGCTCGCACGCGGCGGGCGAGACGTTAATTGGCTGAGATCAGGAGAGCAGGGGAAGGGGGCGGCGGTGAGGGGGCAATTAGTGGCCTCTATCAACAGACGGGGACGCCAACCTCACCACAAGAGGCGGAGGAGGGGCGCCGATGCCGACTGTAGGGGTGATTAACTGGTCAAACACCCGTGTCAGGGCCACGTGGGGTCGCCCTGCCCTGCTCCCCGCACTGCCATCCCGGCTAGCTAGGAGGCAGTATCTACATCTACATGATAGGCTTGACGGCGCCGTCGCTGTGCAAATACCGTAGACGTTCGCCCATATCAAATTGATAATGATGCTGCTGATGCTGATGATGATGGTGATTATGTTCTTGTCATAGATACTTTGAGATGGTGGTGATGTTGGGGATGGGAGTAGAAACCATGCAATGTCCGTTCGTTTCGGCACTACTTAAATTTTCCACCCGCTCTTGTTGGCGATGGTGCCGCTCCTCCTCCTCCTCCTCCTCCTCCTCCTCCTCCTCCTCCTCCTCCTCCTCCTCCTCCTCCTTCTTCTTCTTCTTCTTCTTCTTCTTCTTCTTCTTCTTCTTCTTCTTCTTCTTCTTCTTCTTCTTCTTCTTTTTCTTCTTTTTCTTCTTCTTCTTCTTCTTCTTCTTCTTCTTCTTCTTCTTCTTCTTCTTCTTCTTCTTCTTCTTCTTCTTCTTCTTCTTCTTCTTCTTCTTCTTCTTCTTCTCCTCCTCCTCCTCCTCCTCCTCCTCCTCCTCCTCCTCCTCCTCCTCCTCCTCCTCCTCCTTTTCCTCCTCCTCTTCCTCCTCCGCCTCCTCCTCCTCCTCCTCCTCCTCCTCCTCCTCCTCCTCCTCCTCCTCCTCCTCCTCCTCCTCCTTTTCCTCCTCCTCCTCCTCCTCCTCCGCCTCCTCCGCCTCCTCCTCCTCCTCCTCCTCCTCCTCCTCCTCCTCCTCCTCCTCCTCCTCCTCCTCCTCCTCCTCCTCCTCCTCCTCCGCCTCCTCCTCCTCCGCCTCCTCCGCCTCCTCCGCCTCCTCCTCCTCCTCTTCCTCTTCCTCCGCCTCCTCCTCCGCCGCCTCCTCCCCCGCCGCCTCCTCCTCCTACGCCTCCTCCTCCTCCTCCTCCTCCTCCTGCTTCTCCTCCTCCTTCTCATCATCATCATCATCATCATCATCATTGCCTTGGGCAAAGGCTGTTGTTATTTGTTGACTCCAGCCAAAAACCAAGGCTACAGCAAAATGTTGTTATGTTGTACTGTTATATGGGGATTATCTTCAGCCGTGGTAAGCTCCTAACATAACAACTGGCATTCTCTGGAGACAGAGATCAAAGCCCCTGAAGACGGAGTGTGGCTGCCTATATGGCGGGGTGTTCAAAAACAGTCACACACGCAATCATCTCACCCACTTGCTTGGGTGATCCTGGGAGTGTTTAGCCCAGGTACGCAACAACAAGAACATCATCATCATCATCATCATCATCATCATCATCATCATCATCATCATCATCATCATCATCATCATTATTATTATTATTATTATTATTATTATTATTATTATTATTATTATCAAACCTTTAAAAGAACAACATTACTTCCTGATAATTTCGGTGCCGTTAAAGAGATTCCATATTTCAAAGAACAGAACTAGACAAATTATACTCTTTAATTACTCACAATATTTTGACGATGGCCTGCATAAGTTGTAGCACAAGAGAAAACTTTTTCCATATCTATCGTGTTTAGTCAGTGACGGATTTTGAGAGAGAGAGAGAGAGAGAGAGAGAGAGAGAGACAGAGACAGACAGACAGACAGACAGACAGACAGACAGACAGACAGACAGACAGACAGACAGACAGACAGACAGACAGACAGACAGACAGACAGACAGACAGGGAGGGAGGGAAGGAAGGAGGGAGGTAGGGAGGGAGGGAGAAAGAGAAGAAAGAAAAGAAAGAGAAAGACAGACAGACACACACACTGACAAACAGGCAAACAAACTCACAGACACATAGACAGACTCACAGACTCACAGAAACACACAACACACACAGACAAATAGACACGCATATAAACAGACACACAGGCACACCGAAACACACACACACACACACACACACACACACACACACACACACACACACACACACACACACACACACAGAGGCAGACAGACACACAGACTGGTGGAGAAGGAGAGAGGAACAGAGCTACACATCACGGTATCTGTTGTTGTGTATGTTTCCAAGAGCCCAGACAAAACTTCCTTTGAAGAGGGCGCATGTTTTGAACTTTTTGTATTGTCTCGTTGCAGTATGATTTAGCCGTGCTCTTTATTAAAAGCTTGACGGGCTGTAAGATTCTACGATGGTTTGCGGGTAAGAAGGCGACAGAAATGTTTTCGATGATCGAAGAGTCTGAGTAGGAATTCGTGAACTTTCCAGCCAGGGGGGACTCGCATAGTTTGTGCAAATGCACGCAGCAGTGGAACAGTCCACAAGTAAATCATTACGTTCGTTGCAGCTCGGTGTCTCTGGGTACAAATGTGATAAAGTTTGCCACTCACATTGCAGACTAACAGAGCTGCAGAAACACCCTCTTCCTTTGAATTTTTTTAACACCCATCAAAGAAATCCCCCCCACTTGATCTAACGCACGGTGAAGAGAACCATGGCATCTCGTTCCGTAGCCTCGGCGACTGAATGGAGACGTGGCGGTGGCGGTATTGGCCTGGGTCCAGGGAGGGTTTGGGTGGGGAGGTGGAAAAGGAAGGGGGGGGGGGTCAAGCGGGGGGGGGGGAGGAGCAAGGGGTCTGTCCGCCACACGACTCGAGGCGTCTGCCCACTGGCGCCGCCCTGCCTGCCTGCCTCTATCTGGGTACCTCCTCGACCCACCCCACCACCCCTTTCCTTCCCCCCTTTTCCACCAACCCCTCCCCTACGCACGCTAGATTTATTGCACGCTTAACTACCGCGCCAGCTCTTCGCCCCTCCCCCCGGGCCCCGACAGAGGCAGTGCCAACTAGTCGCCCCAGTTCGACTCTTCAGCGCGAGAGATAGGGAAGTGAGCGGGCGCCCCTCTCTTTCTCCCTGTGAATACCGGGCCCCGACCCACGTCCTACGCTAGTTCCGGGAAACGCCGCTAGGGGTCGTTACGGCAGTAGCGCTCTCCAGCGCGGGAGATTTGTTCTAGAGTAAGCACCAGCAACGTCACTGCCATTCTGGTTCTCTTGAGAGTCGTGCGTGACCACAAGTGCAGGGAAGGCCACGAAGCGAAGTGACGTTTACACGAGGACTTCGTGTTGTGGAAAATCGCCCTAGACGTTTATTGACGAAATAATGCCCTCCCTGCATCAACGTCTGTAGATGAGACAGACACTTTTTTCTCCCTGTGCGTCAGCTTCCCCTCTGTTGGAACGTGTGGTCCAGGACGCATTGCAAACTCAGAGGAGAAAATGGTCTTTTCCTTGCCAATCCTTGTCAAGACCACTCATGCCAAAATGGGGATACATTTAGGATGTTTCGGATGAAATTCACTGACGCGCGGAGTAACCGTTTGTTTCCCTGACCATTGCCCTCGTATCGACTGACGGGAATTCCATGTGCAAAAAGACGGCACATTCAGCGTGTGCATGTGCCAAAGTTACGTAGGAGCTGTCCTTACTCTTCGTGGGAAAACAAAAACTATGACGCACTGAGACCGCATCCAGTTTTCTAAAGTTTATCGTGGGCAACGCTCGAAACCTGCAGCTACGCTTAAAAGCTTTCAGTGACTGCACATTTTCTTCAGAGACAAAGGTAGAGTGTTGTAATGTAGACATATCTTGATTTCCGTTCCATTTTTTCAGTCGTATGTTTCGTACCTGAACTTCACATGTGAAGTAGACGGTTTTCAGCGCTTGTGTTGTCGTGTGTTGTAACGCTCTTGTCTCCGTGATAAGCTAGCCACCTCTTTTGGAATTGGGTCGATTTCAAATAACATTCTTTTCGGGGTTGAATTCTGATATTTTCTCCGTTTGC
>JAWQFJ010011447.1:95000-120621 GCA_034096865.1 Theodoxus fluviatilis
GGAAAAACTTGTAAAGAAAGTAACATGTACGAATGCATAGCTTTGTTTTGTTCCATTCTAAAATAATAAAGGAAAGAAGCTTCATACAGTGGGCTTGTGTATTATAGCAATAACTGGAAACAGGAAATAAGCTGACGTGTAAGCAAATCTACCGAAGCTATGTGGAAGCAGAAGCAGAGGTCAAATCTGGCATGTCTTGCCTGACGTTTGTTTCTGTCAACCCTCCTGCCTCCATGTAGCCATCCTTCACACTGGTCTACAACTGCTAGGTCCAGTGATGCTGAATATTGATGAATGGAGTTTTACGGCTTCTCAGCACATGTAGGCTATGTAAGGCCATTGACTACAAAATCACTTGATTTGGTTAGAGTAAGACAAGCCTCGATTTCCCAAGTTATTCGCCTTTAACGAATGGCGTAGTGAGACACGGTGATTCTATTCAAGCTCACAACCCACAGGGGGGTTGAGACATAAACATTTTCTTCAAGCAATAACCTTTCGCGATATAGGTATGTTGCAACGTTTTGAATAGAGTTAAAACTCATACTCTTACCATTTCCCGAACAAAAATGACTATCACAGCAGCAGCGTCTTTCACACCCCACAGGCTGCACCGCATTTTAACACTGAGGAAATAGTTTTACAAAGAAGTGGTCTCGATATTTCGACTCTGCTTGAGCAAGGTGAACAATCTCGAGGAAGTAAAGCACAGCTTCCGATACATAGGTGGGCGACAGACAAGGAAGGAAGAAGTGGGTGCAAAGAGATTTGGATACAGAGTTTGGGAATAGAAAAGGGAAGATAGGCGGAGTGTGGAACTGGCAGGACGAAGGGAAACAGGGATTGGGAGTTGGGGTGGAGTGCGATCTAAGAACATGTGCACTGGCATTGGATTGATAGCTGACCGACGAGGAGGGGGGCAGGGGAAGGACGAGGAGAAATACAGGGGTCAGAGTAGGGATGGGACAAACTTTGAAGGAGTGGGGTTTGGAGGTGGGGGTGGGGTTTAACGAGTATAAGGTAGGCAATGCATGAGAGATACGCGGTGGCATCTTTGACGGCGCTCTTTCCTTAGATGAACATGGGGAGAAAGCGGGGGTGAGTCGGGGCAGTTCAGAGGAGATGCGCTCCGACTTTAAGTCGTTGTGGATGGCAAAGTGCTAGAAATGAGTGGGATGTGAGGTAACGTGGGAGGGGATGGGTGGGATGTGCGGTAACGTGGGAGGGGATGGGTGGATGGAGGGGGGAGTGGGAAAGAAGTGGGATAACGGGACGCGATGAAGGAGGGGTATGGGTTGCCATTTACGAGATGGGAGATGCTCTCTGGCAAGGGGACGAGGTGAATGGGCGGGAGCTGCTTGGAAGACACAACCTGCAGGACAAGTGGCTGCTGCCTGCACTTTCTCCGCAGCTCTGTCTGCCCTGGCAGTTCTGCTTCCTATCTGAAGATGCATCGTCAGACTGCTTGATGACTCCACTTCTTCCTCGCTTCCACCTCCTCCCTGCATCCACTCATCACTGTCCCGGGGTCTGGGAACTCATCTGCTGAGTCCGCTTTCAGCTAGCAGACCTATTTTGTATTCAACGCGCATGCACAATTATTTAACCGGAGATGAAAGAACGACATGCGTAGTTGTTTGGAAAACCTTCCAAGCGCTGTAGAGATTGTTTGTCTGTAACGTTCACTGAAGAAGGGCGTGTGCCCGAAAGACTTTGATTTTGGTGTTTGTCGTGTGTTAGTTTCTTATTGATAGTAAGCGCTGTAGAGATGGGACGCGCTCAACAGTTGCCGTGGTTGTTGGATGTAGGACCCGCCTTTTTAGGGGGTGGGGGATAGGGGGTGTGGGATAGGGAGGAGGAGAAGGGGAGATGCATGGGAAAATAAACATATTTTAACGCTTTCCGTTTGCAGACAGCAAAGCTTCAATGGTTGCTGTAGATTTCTGGACGTCACGAGAGCGTGTTTTGAGGAGACAGACCTGGAGAAGGAAGACAATCGCATCGTAGATTCAAATCATCACCAACTCTCACTTCCACGTGCAGGTTCGAGGCGTTTTGAAGGTCCACGCGCTGCGATCCCTGCTGTTATCTTGTGCACGCTTGGTGTGCCGTGTTCATTACAGAAACTGTTGAGTGCGAGCCGTCGCGAATTTTGTCTGTTCTGCATACACGCGAAAAAATCTCCCGGTCGGAGTCAACAGCGCTCATTGTAAAATCACATCACTCGGTGCGTCTCTTCCTCACGGTTTACTTCATCCCAGCCGACGTCCCACAGTATCGATGTACATGCACGTATTCCTAGCAGATTTTTTATGAGAAATTTTTCGTTACAAGATCGCCATGACCTTTATAGTTCACAGCGAAGTATCTTCAACACCCTTATAATGCATCTGGATACAGCCTCATTCGTTGCTATCTTTTCTCTTTGCAGCATGAAGTTTTCGAGCTTCCGTTTCACTGTTTGGGCCGTTACCATGGCGACGCTGGTGCTGTGCCTACTGTTTGGAATGGCGGACTGCAGGCGTTCCCGCCGCAATCGTCATCGCGGGCGGAAGCACTCGAGGCACGTGACTGCCAACGTCACGCTGCACGAGGCCATGGTCACCAACTCGGCCGAATCTCTATCTCGGGACTTGGCGTCCGACGTCCTGCGTCAGAAACTCCTACAGAACTCGGCCCGAGGCAGCGGCGGCAGCAGCCAGGGGGTGGAGGGGAGAGGCAGGCCCCTTGACAGCCCCTCGCTGCCCCCCTTCTCCTACCTCAGCCACCGTGCCCCCCAGAGCAGCGGCCCCCTGCCCCTCTTGGTGGACATCCCCTTGCGAGAAGACAACGGCAGCTACAACGTGCACGACGGCAGCCAAGACTCCACATCTAGGGCGGACGATGATCTTCTCCGCCAGCAGCTCCGCGGCTCCAACGGCGACCTCGACGGCGGCGGCGGTGGCGACGGCGACGGCGACGATAGCGATTCATTGGGTGTCCATCGCCCCGCGACATCGTTAGACTCAGACGCCAGACGCGACGCTCTCTTGCATGGCAAGAATGCCATCCGCGGCAGCCGCAAGGCCTTTGTCGTCACGAAGAAGACCTACCTCCGCAAGGAATGGTGTAAGACACAGCCACTTCGCCAGGTCATCCGCGAGAAGGGCTGCCTTCGCCACACCATCCTCAACAACTTCTGCTACGGCCAGTGCAACTCCTTCTTCATCCCCAGGTCTGGGAGGAAAGGAACCAAACCCCCAGCCTTCATGTCCTGTGGCTACTGCAAGCCGCGCAGGGTCAGACACATTTGGGTCACGCTCAGGTGTCCAGGACGCAAAGGCATGAAGATGAAGAGGAAGAAGGTGCAGTACATCAAGAAATGCCGCTGCATGGCCCAGCCCGTGCAGTTCCCGTGAGAGACGCTTGGGCGACGGCGTGATGAACACCTTACGGATGTTTGGCAACGAGACGCCCAAGGAAGGCGGAAGTCATGTCAAAGGAGAAGGAGATAGATTAATCTGACGATGATATGGAAAACGAATCAAACGCAATGGGGGGAAAAGTGCGAAACGCGTTATAACAAGATATTAGACCTGACTGTATGTTCGGTAGGGTTGGAAAGTTGTGGATGGTCTTGTGCTGATAGTATTTGCTGTGCAACTACCCATTGCTGTGCGACATGTTACTGACATACTGAGCCATCAAAAGGCGGTACAAGCAAAGACATAAAGACAGGCTGACATTCTCGAGCAAGGGACCTTGTTGCTGCTTGAAGAACATAGTATGGTTATTACTTACCGGCATCAGTGAAACCACCACTGAAGAATTCAAATGCTTGATCGAGAATTGCGAAGATTTTGAAACTGGTGAGCGTTTCGAAGTTCTTGGGAAACATTTGAATCCATCTGTCATGTCGCCTCCAACGACATACTGCCGATGACAACTTGTCACTGCGTAGAGTCTGTAAACATGGCCGGTTTTACAAACGCACGCACGCTCAGACGCACACAACCACACACAGACACACACACACGCGCGCGCGCGCGCGCACACACACACACACACACACACACTCTACGCATACACACATACACACACACACACACACACACACACACACACTCGCACGCACACATCCACGCACGCACGCACACGTACACATGCTCGCGCACAAACGCAGATGTTTACACAAACACATGGGCGCGCGCACACTTGCTAACGCATGCGTACGCTCACGCACGCGCACACGCAAGCACTCACAGATGCACACACATGCACACTCACGAACAATCACACGCACGCACACACACACACACACACACACACACACACACACACACACACACACACACACACACACTCCACTGACACAGTTGTATCACTACATGTACTTGACGGGTTGTGACTCTCTTCTTAGTGGCCACCGTTTTAGTGTGGGCGTTGTGACTTTTTAATACATTTTAGATATATATCGTATTCCTATAAATGTTGCAATGAACTCCGTGAGTGAGACCTAAAAAACTCTTGAAGTTTGGGCTGTGGATTATTGGTTTACTCAGTGTTCACTGTGATACGTTGGATCGATACGAGTAGACTTTTCACCAGAAACCTGTCATAGTGACAATTTGACTGAATTTGGAACAGTAAGGACCATCACAGGTCGTACTGACGTTACACACCCAAGACACACACTGGGTTTTATCCTGTTGTTCTCTGGTCCTACGGTAAAGACTGAAGCTGACGATGTGTGTGCTAACGGTTGATATGGAGCATCGGACTGAGTGCCTCTTGGGTGAGGAATGCAGTCGGTGTACCTCTGGGGAAGACTCTTCCACGAGGAAGCGTGATTTCAGAAGTCTGGTGGGGAACAGTTCATGAAAGCCCACAGAAGCACGTGCTGTCTTCAGAAAGACGAGCGATTGTCCTACCTTTGGGAAGAGACCTACGAGTACAACAGGTGTTGAAATAAAAGAGTTCGAAATGAGACTCCATGTGGTGAGCCAGAGACCTCTGCGACTAATGGAGGTCATGCTTGGCAACTAAGTCGTGACATCGAAGGATCTTCTTGCCCAAAGGAAACCCCAGACTCTATTATCAGGATGCCCTCACCGAAATCGGAATGCTTCAAACTCCTCTGTCTTGACAATCTGGCATCTATTGTTTGCAATAACGTATTACCCCGCGAGTCACTGTACAGACAAACGATTTCTTTACTTGAATTTGAATGTTTTTGCATTTCGTTTTTACCTTCATTTGTATATGTGGACTCTCTCCATCACATCTGTAAATAGATTCGTTAGCTGTAACGTAGACTTGTGCGACGTGGTGTCTTGCAAAACGGGTATTTGAAGGTTGAGGTGCTGTTGTGATCAGTGCATTGGCGACGAACAGTGGAACTGTGCTGTACAAGAACAATGCAAGGTGGACACTCAGCCAAGCGCTGTGCCTGCCACAGAATTGGACTCGGACAGAAGTACTGAGGTGGTTTGAGTGTGTTCATGTTTACACGGCAACCTTAAAACCCAGATGTTTTGATGTCTTTTTTCGAGATTATATTTATGGACCGTTTGTAGATTTAGGTCTCGAAAGAGATTCTACCATGGTTGTGACTTTGGACTGACTTGCTAGAAGTCACGCTTGTGTATTCTGCGCAGAGCTGTTCAAGGTACAGTGTACGCAGTGATGGTGGCCTCGATGCGCAAAATCTTTTCATTAGTCCTCTGGTTTATTCAGGGGAGTTAACTCAGAGAGAGAGAGAGAGAGAGAGAGAGAGAGAGAGAGAGAGAGAGAGAGAGAGAGAGAGAGAGAGAGAGAGAGAGAGAGAGAGCATGAGTAAAAAGAAGAGAACGAAAATTTGCATTCGTTAATGTTGTACGTAATGTGTTATTAAAGCGTCGTCAGCACATCTTAACACTTGCTCTGTTGTTTTTATCTTTCGATCTAGCTCTGACATTAGTATCTATCCGTATCCATGCGAAGCTCAACCTATCTTCATATGGTACGTAGTCTTCTTTGTTACTCACATTGTCACTAAAAAGTCTACCGCATATCAAATCAGCTGAACATACTAAAAACTCAAATTGTGTGTGTGTTTTGTTTGGTGGTGGTGGTGGTATTGTTGTTTAAGGTACTATGATTTCCCTGCTAACATTCCAATATAACGACACAGCAGTCGAACAGAACAGTGATGTCATTAACTCTGTAAGTGCACATACTCATACTGTCAACGTTGAGTGGCAAGTGTTTACGTTTCGGATTTGTCTTTAAAAATCGAGTTGTGCACTCGGGGGGGGGGGGGGGGGGGGGGGGGGATGGGGGTGGGGGGGGGGAGAGATCCTGCGAGGCATAGGCCGATGTCAACATGTGTCAAGAATGGCATACCTCCCTCATCAGCTGGAATGCTGGGGTCTTTGTGTTTTCGGGTCCTGCTCCAGTAGCACCCGTACTGCCAGCCCCAAGCAGCATTTACATTGCCTTTACATCTGCTTTCACCATGTTTACTCATGTTGACACCGGCCTATTCCTCGCCAGATCTTGGCTTTCCTCGCGCTTATGCAACGCGCCCCAGGCGTTAACGTTTCGGTGTATTTCGAGCTGAGGTTCCAGTGAGAGGCAATTCAATGCAACGAGTCTCTCTAAAGCTCAGATCAATACTCTAAAACGAGTTTATCTCACTAATGTCCATCCATCCATATGTCTCTCTCTCTCTCCACACTTCTCCAACGACATTCATTCCCTACTATCGCACATCCACTTGTATCTCATTAGAACTTTCATCTCTGTTCGTGCCATCTTTCTTTCTCAGATCATATCAACCAATACGTTCGTTCGTCTATAATGTAATAATAATAATAATAATAATAATAATAATATTACAGACTATTTGTACGCACATACCTTCCCTAATAGGCAAGCTCATGGCGTTTACAATGAAAAAGTCCACACTCGTACAAAGCATTCCAACACTCGCACACTGTACAGTTGAAATAAAAGAAAAATTAAATACAATACAATTAATTAAATAGCAGGCAATAAACAAAACACGAAACATAAACGAGGCGCCTTGTGAAGCACTTTACTGTTCGTCAGGAAAGACTGACCGGAACAGGTGTGTCTTGAGGGAGGTTTTGAACTGGGATATGGAATCAGAGTGACGGACAGGGAAAGGTAGGCTATTCTACGTTACAGGGCCGATGTAAGAAAAAGCTCGCTGTCCCTGGGTTTTCTTTTTGCGACGGGGGACATTTAACGCTTTGGTGTCTGCAGCTGAACGGTTATTTCTAGCGGGGGTGTAGACAGTGAGAATTTCTTTGAGTGCGTGTGGTGCAGTTTGATTAAAGAAGTTAAAACACATAGTGGCTAGCTTATACTCTATCCTCTGAGCGACGGGGAGCCAATGCAGTGCACGAAGGAGTTTGGATGTGGGAGTTCTCTAGGGACATCTAAAAACTAATCTAACAGCAGTGTTTTGGACTTTTTGTAGTTTGTTTAGCAGAGTGTCAGGAATGCCGGCAAGAAGAGAATTTCCATAATCAAGACGGAATGTCCATTTACATCCCCCTTCACACAGTTTCGACATACAACCCGAGCATGACCCCATTATCTTCATTCATTCTTTCCTTCCCATTGAGTTTACTTCGAACCTTTGATATGATGTTGCGTTTACAGTCCTTCTGCCTTTGAGACAGGCGTCATTTAAGATATTATGAAGCACACTAGGCAGAGTGTCCACACAATATCATATTCCTGACGCAAACATGCAGAGAACTAGTGGTTCTCCAACATCATTCGAGTTGTCCTCCAAAACGGGATCTGTCGGATACTTCGGTCGAATCGAGATGCAACAGGATATACAGGATTGCTCTTGCAATTTTGATGTTTTAATCAGAAAGCGGAGCCATCACTGCATATACTTCGTGACTTTCTGCTTTCAACCCACCGATAAATGGTTTGCTTCTGACGTCTGCAGGAGGGGCCGTATACACTTATGTGCACACACACACACACACACACACACACACACACACCCGCACACACACACACACACACACACACATAGACACATACACACACCACACACACATGAAATACACACACACACACACACACACACGCACACACACACACGCACACGCACATGCATGCACACGCAAACACACGCACACGCACACACACACACACTCATTCACTCACACACACACACACACACACACACACACACACACACACACACACACTCACACTCACACACACACACGCACACACACACACGCACACACACACACACACACACACACACACACACACATACACCCTGCGTCTGATTGCATAACATCCAACTCGTCATTATCCTGGTTCTGCCTTACTTGCAAATGAATCCGTGTAGGTGTGACGTCACTGCAAACGATAGACGCCTATCCACACGAATAATGTATTCATATCCACCATTGAGGAAGTTCCCTTGAGCTGGAAGCCATCTGAATTACTCATTGCCCGTAAACCGTACCTAAGAGACGGTTAATCAGAAATGCCCGTTTTCAACTACGCACGTAATTCATAAATCACTTCACACACCATAATAATGTTAGTACCATTCTCAAGGAGATTTGTTGCACTTTGTGATGATACGGTCATCTAATATTGCCCAAAGTAAGGGACGACAGAGATTGGAAAACTCGGTCACGTTTCTATACCCACAGCTTGAAAAGGCCTCAAACATTTAACACACTTTGTACCATATTGGTATAATAGGGATAAGGTCCTGCTAAACCAATAAAAACCGCTGGCGCTGAACCTCCAGGTTTTGGAGAAGAAAAAAAAAGATCGGGTTCGAACTCGCAGCCTCCGAGAAAAGAGGAGGAAAAAACGCACACACACACAAACACAAAAAACCAGGTCGGGTTCGAACCCACAACCCCTCGAAAAAAGAGAAGGAAAAAAATGTTTCAGCGCAGAATCGAACCTGGTCATGCATGACCAAGAGCCCAATGCTCTACCAACTGTGCCATTGAAAACTTGTATGTATATATGTGAAGCATTTATAACGACCTTGTCATAAACCCCCGTGGTTCGTATTTTGCACTGTAAATTGTAGAAAAATGGATGATAGCATGAACTGTTTGGTATTTCATACGGATCTAACCCATCAACATTTAACACACTTTGTACCATATTGGTATAATAGGGATAAGGTCCTGCTAAACCAATAAAAACCGCTGGCGCTGAACCTCCAGGCTTTGGAGAAGAAAAAAAAAGATCGGGTTCGAACTCGCAGCCTCCGAGAAAAGAGGAGGAAAAAACGCACACACACACAAACACAAAAAACCAGGTCGGGTTCGAACCCACAACCCCTCGAAAAAAGAGAAGGAAAAAAATGTTTCAGCGCAGAATCGAACCTGGTCATGCATGACCAAGAGCCCAATGCTCTACCAACTGTGCCATTGAAAACTTGTATATATATATGTGAAGCATTTATAACGACCTTGTCATAAACCCCCGTGGTTCGTATTTTGCACTGTAAATTGTAGAAAAATGGATGATAGCATGAACTGTTTGGTATTTCATACGGATCTAACCCATCAACGTCAATATTCTTCTCGTAGTATCGCATTTTGGCGTCTGCTGGTAGAGGTTCAACATATATATCGAAGCGTTTTGCTGAAGTAGGAAAGATAACTCTGTTTGACTCGATGTCATTACGCTGAAATGGTCGTTGTCCCCAACATTTCCGGGTCAGGGATTGATTAAATCATCATATTTTTGTGACACTGAGACCAGACCATCAAAACAATTAGCACTAGGCCTTGAATCAAATCGTCGTACGAGATCTTACGTTGACTGCAAATGTACAACAGTGCCGCGTGATTGTGTCGACATTCAGTTAGTTCGCTGGGCGATTCCAGGCTTTTAACCAGCGAAGGCAACGATCTAGATGGTACATATACTTTACCGGTTTCACAAATGGAATGAATTTGACGCCAACACAGCGTAGTATCGCTTTTTTGCGTCTGCTGGTAGACGTTCATAATACAAAGAAGCCAAATGTTGTTTTGTGAACGTAGGAAAAGAGTTTGACTCGATTAGGCTCTTACATCTATTGACTATCGAGGGAGGTGCTTCCGAGTGTACGAAATCCATTATCCTCAAAATTCTACTTGCAAATGACGTAACGTTATTAATGACGTCAAACATTATGCAATTTCGCCATTCCATGAACCGCGTATTTGGGGAGGCGCTCTGGAGTGTACGACCTTAAAAAACAACTTTCTCTTCAAGCCTTGATTCTGAAAATATGATACATTCAATCGGACCTAACTTCCAGTTAGTGTGCAAAATCTCAAGGAAATCCGTCCAGTAGTTTTTGAGATATAAGCCGTGGAGTCGGGACAGACAGACAGACAGACACACACACACACACACACACACACACACACACAGACAGATAAAGTCTGTAGGACCTCCAGTAAACCTGGAGGGATAATCTGTAGAGATGATGGCAAATTATTTTTTCGGCGTCAGTACAGATCGGGAGTTGTTTGAGAAGTGTAAATCTTCATTCACACCTTCGGTTCAGATTTTTTCAAGATGTCTGCATCATGGTTTATTCAATTTACAATATACTCCACAGGCAACAATCTTATTTCTGACGGGTGGGGGTGGAGGGATAATGTAGGATTGTAAGAAATTGCTCAAGATGATAACTCTACGCTTCACAAAAACGGGAAGAAAAGCATGCACAGAAGCGTAGTGCAATCACTACCCACAGGATGTGAAGAAAACCGGCCACGTTAGTTTGGTGGCTGAGCAGTCCTGGTGTTGGTCTGAAAGAATCCGTCAAACAGGCATTTTGGGCTGACAATGTTTGTATGTATGCATGTATGTTCAGAGATTTTTATAGCATGAATTCCAGAACACTGCTCAGAGGCACTGTACAGAGTCACTGAGAGAAAAGAGCAGTTTTCAGTTTCTTCTTGAATGCA
Organism: Theodoxus fluviatilis; assembly: GCA_034096865.1. Classification (NCBI taxonomy): domain Eukaryota; kingdom Metazoa; phylum Mollusca; class Gastropoda; order Cycloneritida; family Neritidae; genus Theodoxus; species Theodoxus fluviatilis. The sequence continues at coordinate 105,962 of JAWQFJ010011447.1, forward strand.
TTGTGAGAGTCTGAATGTCGGATGTCATGCGGAAGACCATTCCACAGTCTCGGTGCTGAAGCGTCCTGTCTCCCATGGTCCTGCACCTGCTCGGATGACAGGCAAGCAACTCCTCTTTGGACGATCGGAGGCAGCGCTGTGGATGGTGCTCTCTCAAGAGGTCACAGAGATAGCTTGGCATAAAGGCTTTGTCCCGTATTCACCTGTAAGCGAGGGTGCATATCTTAAACTGAATCCTCTTTTCCAGTCGCAACCACTGTGGATCCCACAGGACTGCAGTGCCTTCTTGATCAACTTAGCAGCAGAGTTTTACACACTCTGATGGCGATCAGTTGCCTTTTTCGGTAGAACGTAGATTGGGAAGTTGCAGTAGCCAACACAAGAGTTGTGACGGGTTCTCGATCCCGACCATGCATATCATCGCATATCTCCTCATTGGTTAGGGCATTTGGACGTTACCGATAGATTGAGGTTTCGGCTCCTGCCTGAGGTCAAGCTTCTTTTTTTCTTTTTGTCCCGCGCAGGTTGACCGGTTCTGTGTTAAGAACTTGCGCACACACTGTCTTACATGTATATTAACTCTTGTGTCCATGATGACAACGACGACAATTATTATGAAGAGGACGACGACCAAAAACGATGATGATGATGATGATGATGATGATGATGACGACGACGACGACGACGAAGACGACGATGCTGCTGCTGCTGCTGCTGCTGCTGCTGCTGCTGCTGTTGCTGCTGCTGCTGCTGCTGCTGATGATGAGGAGAGAGATGAAAAACCGAGCTTGCTCTTCACGGCGCCACAGAAGTGTGGTGGAGGTCACTTGAAGATGCAGCAGGCAGTTCTTTCCTAAACAAGGACCGAAGAGTAATGTTGCCACTCCTGTTGAACAGTTCCATCTAATCCAATTCGTTCGTTGATCGATGCGTCCATTTACAAGAAAATGCATGCAGACTGACAGAAACGTGCAGTTTTCTTTTCTAATGACTTGTTATTCACGGGATGTCCTTGAAACGCTGTGTCCTATCAATCAGAAAGCGTTGTTGTCTCTGAGTAAAATGTTCACATCAAAACCGCACCGAACATGATTTGGCTCGCTATTGAGTCGTTTACCAACATTTTTTGCTTCACTTTTTTCTTCGTGACGCTTTGTCATAAACTCTAGTGGAGATTTTAGAGAACTCTCGACAAGCACTATGTTGACGTGACCCGTTAATCTAACCTGGGCGTTGTCAGGAAAACTTGAACATTCTGACAGTTCCGCCTCCGCCGGAAGTAAGCAATTTCTCGCGAGATCTACTGATGTTGAAGTAAGGAGCCATTCAGGTTGAACTCTTCCTTGCTACAAAAAGCCACGTGTCTACTGAGATCTCCGCGGCACCAAAAGAACCGTGGTGCCATGACGAATTTCCTGCAGAGCGGGAGGGCAAGGTTCAGATGACGTGTTCCCGAATCCCACTGGGCTACCGTCCCAGTGACGCAGGCTTCCGACCTAGATCCTACAGTAGACACTGACACTTCCCCTCCTGGCGGAGTGGAATGAGGAAATTAGGGGAGGACATGAGTGGGACCAGGCTGGAGATAAGAGCTGGGAGTTGATTGAAATGGACTTCTCTTCAAGAGCTCATGGGAAGTTCTGGTGCCACCAACAAAACTGCTGGCCGCGATAGCAAACGCGGTTTGTTGCAATAATAAGACTTGCCGACAAGGGCAACTCGCTTCAGCCATCAACGCGTATCGCAGAAAAATGGATGAGCTTTTTTATGCAAGTGAAATTTAAGGAGGTGATTGATAAGATCTTTGGTCGACCGAAATGTTAGACATCCTAAATGTTATATTTCTTTTTAAAAAATCAATACAACAGGAAAAGAAAAGATTTCAGGTGTTTCAAGGTGCTGAAAATGACATCAACAGTATTCTTTCATGAATTTCTTGAAAGCTTTTTTCGGCAACACAACGAACACCGCGTAAAAGTTTACTACGACCAGGAGTACGATTGCTAAAGAAACTGTAACACCAGGCTCTAAACAAAAGGGTCATGAGTAATCAGAAACAATCCAAATTAACGTCTGAGACTTGAAATTACTAGACCTACTACTTAGTCTTGTGATTATTGTTTGCACGAAACTGAAGTAATTAGCATTGTTACGAGTAAAGTGGCAATGTTTGGATGCTTTTTTCTGGGTGACAGAGCTCGATGAGATATTCACAAATCTCAAATGACGAAGAAACATGTACTCATTGTGGTTCAGAATAAAAGGTTCTACTTGTAGATGTTTTCTCTCCGGCCTGGGCGTGGTCCTTTGTGGCATATTTCATGCAAATGTTCATACATCCCAAGCAAACTCAGGCAAACTGTCATATCCGAGCACTGTCCAAAAGGATGAATGCTGTTTTCCATTGTAACTGCTTCACATCATTTGATATTTCAGACAACTTTGCCTAACCACGTTATTGTGTGCACATTGCATTTCGACGTATGGGGCACAGAAACACAATTGGCTGAGTGCCACAAAACGGACTATAAGTCGGTTTGTGACTTTTTGCAGTCATTGTTGTCTTTTTAAACCTGAGATTTGAAGCTTTCCAGTGGTACAAAAAGTGTGTTTATGTCCTTTCTACAAAGTTGATATTACAAGAATTTGAATAAACGTTACAATGAAACGCAGCGTCAGAAAATATCGCTGAACTTCAAATTCTGTTTATGTCACGAATTCAATTTCTGTTCTTAGACAAACCAAAGAACATAGACATGTCTATGTTCTTTGGACAAACCACGATGCATGGAAAATTCCATTACAGGAAAGTAGTAGAGAGAACGAGCTTTGCATACGCTGGTATGATTTTATGCCATCGCTCCGAGGGGGAAATCTTAGGCGGGCTGGTTGAACTCTAATTATATTTTGGTCTTTAGGGAGTTGGGCATAAAAGTTTTTCAAAAATTATAAGTTGATTTGCATAGTACATCGGCAACACGTCGATTCTAGAGGGGTAATAGAGGCAGAAAGAACCACACAAAAAAAAAACAGAAAATGCGCCTGGTTGACCCCAACTGATGTTACAGGGCTGTATCTCTGAAATGACCAGTGTTATTTATGACCCGTTTCACAGTGCTCGGACACAATTGTCTACATTGTGCAAAATCATACGGACCTGCCCGTCGTTGCCGTTGCAATATTCAGCTTTTGGCTTTCGTCGTTGTCAATACTGATTACAATAATCGTGTTCGTGGTTGCTGTTTTGGTAGTTGATAATAAATGAAATTTATATGCCTTTTCTTTTGCGCTGTGGCTGCTGCGACAGTGCGTTTATGATAAAAACAAGAACCAACAAGTTTGAGGGGGATTTTGTTTAACGAAATATAAATATAAACTGGAAAGCAGTTCGATTTTTGCGACACACACTTGTCATTGAGCGCCCAAGAAAAAAAAGTGTGTTTTGATTCACTCATCCCCCCCACCCCCATCTCGAGTTAAAAATGCATTTGACTTTTGTGTTTTAGAAAACTGTGTCAAGTTCGATTCTCTGTCGCATTTTTACACCCTAGCAAGCATTCCAAAAAAAGGAATGTCGCTAACGGAGGAGAAGTGCGTGTGGTCTTTCTGCAAAGGTCATGAAAAATACACACTGTGCATGGTCAATTGATATCGCTTGTGTGGCTGTTTCATCATGCGCAGTGCTTGGTATTAGCACTATTCTGTCTTCCAGGCATGCCACTGCTGCAAGGCTTCTTCAAGAGTCGGCCGAAACCTTTACAAAGCCTGCCACGTGCCCCCAGCATCCCTGCGAATGTTTTAAAACTTCAATTGACTTACTGGGGCATTTCCCCGGTCGGTTCTTTCACCCCTGTTGTTTAGCTCCATCTTCCGAAGTGCAAACAGTTTAGCAGCTTGTAGCGATCCGAGGGACTGAGCCATTGGCAGGTTAATCCCGCGGCGCCCGGGACGTCTCCTGGCTTGGCCAGGGCGCCCCTGGTGGCGAGACTCAGCACTTCCGGTTCGGGCAGCGACGCCCCCTGTCGGCCGTTGTTGGAGTCAAGAGGGATTTACTCTGTAATGGGATCTAGCACACGGCAGTTCGCGGCTCGAGACAAGAAGATTGGACGCTGCTGGCGCGCGCCACCCAGACTCGGAGTCTCTCTCTTTCTCTCGCTCTCTCTCTCTCTCTCTCTCTCTCTCTCTCTCTCTCTCTCTCTCTCTCTCTCTCTCTCTCTCTCGTTCTCTCTCTCTCTCTCGTTCTCTCTCTCTCGTTCTCTCTCGTTCTCTCTCTCTCTCTCTCTCTCTCTCAATCTCCCTCTCTCAATCTATCCCTCTCTCAATCTATCCTCTCTCTCTCTCTCTCTCTCTCTCTCTCTCTCTCTCATTCAATCTCTCAATCTTTCTTTCTCTCAATCTCTCTCAATTTCTCTTTCAGTCTCTCGTTCAGTCTTTATCTCAATCTCTCTCTTTCTCACTCGTTCTCACTCTCTCCATCCCCCCCTCTCTCTCTCTCTCTCTCTCTCTCTCTCTCTCTCTCTCTCTCTCTCTCTCTCTCCTTCCCCGCCGAGCCGTCAGGTCTGAGACTTGCGGGGGGCAGAAGAGATCGGAAAAAGAGGGTTACATCTCGCGATAAGGCGCAGTAAAGCCCTCCCCCTCCCCTGCCAGCAACTTCAAAATGTCTGGGGCGACTTGAAAAGTCCTTGCTCTGCCCCTCCGTCGGACGGATTGGGGGGAGGGGGCGAGGGGGGGGGGGGGGCGAGGGGGGGGGGGGGGGGCGAGGGGGGGGGCGAGGGGGGGGGCGAGGGGGGGTGAGGGGGGCGAGGGGGGTGAGGGGGGATGGGGGAAAGGGGGAAAGGGGAGAAAGGGGGACTTTGCCGGCTTTGCAGGGGAAATCTTTGTTTACCTTTCACGCTGTTATGGAGACAGTTTTTTTTCTACGTGGGTGGGTGGGTGGGTGGGTGGAGGGGCGGGTTGGAGGTGGGGTGCAGGTAAGATTGAGAGAAGAGAAGTGATGCTGGGCAAGATTTCCGAGTACGGGCCTGGTGATGCGGCCTCTATAGCCTTACCATCTGTACAGTAATCATGACAGTTTTAGCGCCCGGGCGATAAGATAATATTTTATTGCCCTCTTAGGAATTCATTATATCTGGGCAGGCTCCGCCGAGCGTGTAGGTGATACAAGGTAAGCCGAAAGACGAGAACACTAATTATCACATAAACATGTCCTATATCAACTGGAGAAAAGCAAAAATAGAAACTGCAGGGAAATTCTTGCCCAGTCTGGCGCCGCGAGCTATTCTCTGGCGTATTGATCTGCCTTCCAACACGGCGGGCCTGAGTAATTTCCTTTCCTCTCCCACTGAGAGAGGCTGGTCCGGGTCCATGGGAGCAGTTAATGTTGTTTTTTTAAAAAGAAGAAGTTTATGCAAATGAAAATAGTTTCTCTGATGCAGGAGAGAATTTGAAAATTTGCCCAACACATCCTTGGAATAGTTTGCAGGCTTGAAAATAAGTTTTGATGAGATTCAGCGTCTGGTAGACCGTTTCGTCTAAATTCTCTGCCTCGAAGCTCACCCGATTATGATTCAGAATTAGTTCGTTCGTCATCAAAGTACATTACTCGTTCAAACCTTTCTTTAAAATTGTCATCATACAGCACTATCCAGTAATGGGTGTTAGAAAATGCTACTCAAAGTGAAGTTCTACATGAAGTCACTAAAATAATCATACAACTGCTGATGACTATGACAACGCTATTTTTTTATGCTGGCGCACGCGCATTAACGCATATTTACAAAACAAATACATACGCGTGAACAGACACATAATACCAGTACACATATTCGTTCCACACATGCGCTCGTGCTTGCTCATGTACACAAGCATGCACGACAAGAAAGAAACTAGAGTAATGAGATGAGTTGATCAGGAGGGATCAGAACTCGCGCTTCGCAGCCACTTCGTTTACTAGGGTCGTCGTCATAACCGTCAATCGTTAATTGTCAATCATCAATCGTCAATCATCAATCATCAATCATCAGTCATCAGTCACCAGCCATTAGCCATCAGTCATCAGCCATCAGTCATCAGTCACCAGCCATTAGTCATAAGTCACCAGTCATCCGCCATCAGTCACCAGCCATTAGTCATCAGTCATCTGTCACCAGTCATCAGCCATCAGTCACCAGTCATCAGTCATCAGTCACCAGCCATCAGTCACCAGTCACCAGTCATCAGTCATCAGTCAGCAGCCACCAGTCATCAGCCATCAGTCACCAGTCACCAGTCACCAGTCAACAGTCACCAGCTATCAGCCATCAGACATCAGTCACCAGCCATCAGTCACCAGTCACCAGTCACCAGTCATCAGTCATTAGTCTCCAGCCATCAGCCATCAGTCACCAGTCAACAGATATTAGTCACCAGTCACCAGTCACCAGTCATCATTCACCAGTCAACAGTCATCAGTCACCAGTCACCAGCCATCAGCCATCAGTCATCAGTCACCAGTCATCAGTCACCAGTCACCAGTCATCAGTCACCAGCAATCAGCCATTAGTCATCAGTCATCAGCCATCAGTCACCAGTCATCAGTCAGCACTCATCAGTCACCAGTCACCAGTCATCAGTCACCAGCCATCAGTCACCAGCCATCAGACATCAGTCACCAATCATCAGTCATCAGACATCAGTCACCAGTCATCAGTCACCAGCCATCAGACATCAGTCACCAGTCATCAGTCATCAACCATCAGTCATCAGTCACCAGTCATCAGTCACCAGCCATCAGACATCAGACATCAGTCATCAGTCACCAGTCATCAGTCATCAGTCATCAGCCATCAGTCCTCAGTCCTCAGTCACCAGTCACCAGTCATCAGTCACCAGTCATCAGTCACCAGTCATCAGTCATCAGTCATCAGCCATCAGTCCTCAGTCCTCAGTCCTCAGTCACCAGTCATCAGTCACCAGCAATCAGACATCAGTCACCAATCACCAACACCATCATCATCATCATCATCATCACCGTCGTCGTCGTCGTCATAGTAGTCCTCGTCGTGGGCGTTATTGGTGTTGTTACTGTTGTTAATATATTTTTCCGGTTAACAAACCCCTGCGGATTAGGAGTAAGAATAAACCTGCCTCGTCCTCCTTAGCGAGTCGTAAAAGACGAAACACACACACACACACACACACACACACACACACACACACACACACACACACACACACACATTAATTTTTTTTAATTTTACATATAAATTTGACTTGTTCTTACTCTAACGAGGTCGTGTGATTTTCGTGATCAATGGCCATACATAGTCTACAATGGCTGATGGGCCGTAATGCTCTCTTCTTCAGCATTCCGGTCATTGTGGTGGGATCAACAGCTCCGGCAGAATGTTGAGTTGTCTGTGGGACTCTGTGGTCGATTGGTTAGCGCGCTTGACGTGGTCCTGGCGTACATGTCGATGGCTGTAAACGAGTAAGCGTATGTTGTGACTTGTCACTTTCTTAATGTATTGTTAATACGGGGGATACGGGGGTTCTCGCTTGCGAAGTTCACCAAGTCCGGTGGTCGTTTTCGATCAAAGTTTATTCACGCACTGGTCGATACACAGTGATGACAATCAGTAATCGGCATTACCATCACGACTTCACTCTATTAACAAGGATTCTTCGCACTCAGGTGTCTTCTCAGGCTCTCATCTTATCTCTGCTGTGTGTGTTCTCGTCTGTCTCTTCGTCGCGCCTTATATACCTTTTTGACAGGTTCCAGAACGTTCCCGCAGTAGCCGGAATCCTTTCGACCATTTAGAAGCAGCTCGAACGAAGTCACGTGACACATCAGAGACAAATTTAGTCTGACTCCGTCACGTAACTAAGCAACGACCAGGCGTGGAGACTGACATAATCAGCTCGATAGCGCCACGATGTTCTCGCGCATTCTAGAACCTTCACAACACAAACAAACTTTGCTGCAGCGCGCATGGCTGCACGGCATCGCATTCGGCCTGCTATGCTCCCATAGACTGCTCAAGTCCATCGCTAGTTCTGCTATGCTCCCACAGACTGCTCAAGTCCATCGCTAGTTCTGCTATGCTCCCACAGACTGCTCAAGTCCATCGCTAGTTCTGTTCCGCATCGACCGAAAAACGTACACGAGAGCCGCTATTCGTCACTCTCTCCAACAGCGCTTTGAGTAGCCAGTCTAAGAAGGGAACGTCCGTACTTTAGATGTACAAAGGTGTGTAGTAGATGGTGATGGCTTAGCAACAAGACTGAAAAAACAAGATGGACAAGGTGCAAAACGAAAGAATTTGTGGAATGCTGAGTCGATTTTTTCATCCTTTTCCCATTTGAATTACAAGGGTGCTTTCGTACAAATGATCAGGTCATCTGTAGCACATGAAACCATCTCAAGCCCAGCGCCAGCCATCTTCTTTGCCGATGTCAAGTATTGGAACAGGTGAACTCCCAAAGAAGGAGCATAGCAAGAGAGGACTGTGCACACGCTCCATATCTCCAAAAGAATGTATGTACAAGTATATACATACATGCAAAATACGCCAGTTCCTCACAGATCTCTCCCATCACTCCGTCTTCCAACCATTAGTTCTCCCCATTCCCATTCCGTGCCTTCCTACCACCAGCACGAACCCTTCCCCGTCCTCACCCCAGATCCCCTCCCCCTCTCACGTGTCATTTCCTGATGGCAGACAGGGAGGGAGGGGTGACGGCAATGGGGGGGTGTCCGGCCTGTGTACGTGTGCTCAAGCAGAGGCGAGGTGTCTGATGCAATCGCCCGACCAAACACGAGTGAAACACAACCTGGCATCTTTCCTCTAGGAATGTAAATCGTCTGTATCTCTTCCCAGATCACTGGGGTCCAGCCTCGTGAAAGGTCGCATGACGGAGGCATATGCTTCTATTTTCTACGTGTTCAGACCATTTTAGTCATAACTGTGCCGTTGCCTTCCTTGGGTTATGGCATGTGGTGGTATTTGCGTTTGCGTGAAAGTAACAGAAAAATTATTTGTCTTCCTTCATCACAGAAGACTGTCCAGGAAGTAAGCATGCCCGACTCGATATCAAACGTAGATAAGTACTCTGGTTTTATTCTCTGCCAGTGCGTACCAGTCAGTGCCTGCCGACACTATTCACTGAATTTTCGACAAAACACCTTCAAGAAATCCGTCATTCATATCAAATGAAAATACGTGAATCTGAGAGGATGGGTAAGTTGAAAATATTTCAAATAAAAACCGCTGGCGCTGAACCTCCAGGTTTTGGCATTTAAAATTTTAAAAAAGATCGGGTTTGAACCCGCAACCTCTCGAGAAAAGAGGGGGAGAAAACACACACACATAAAAACACAAAAGACCAGGTCGGGTTCGAACCCACAACCTCTCAAAAAAGAGGGAAAAAAGGTTTCAGCGCAGAATCGAACCTGGTCATGCATGACCAAGAGTCCAACACTCTATCATCTGTGCCACTGAAGACGGATATGACTGATTGTTTGTACAGCATTTATAACGTTCTTTTCCGTAAACCCCTCGGTTGGTATTTTGCACTGTAAATTGTAGACAAATGGATGATAGTTCATGAAATTTGAGTGGTCTTGTACATTTTAGGATACTCAAGGTCTGTTTCTGCCAAGTTTAATATTCATTCACTGCCATTAGGCCACGCGAACAGAACTTGGTAGTCACTATTGTTGCGCTCAGACAGAGTGGCTGTTCGAAGAGTTGGAGCGGCCGCGCGGGTGGACAACTTTGACTGTAAAACGGTATTTTTTTAAGCAAAGGCGATTTTTTTCTGGGGAGGATCACGAAAACTATTTATGTAATTGGTGAGCGCTCCTACAGCGTGTGAGAAACGCTGCTGGCGACGGGAGTGAAGGAAAAGGCGAAATATTATCGCCATTCCGTCAAGTGACATTTGAGGGGGGGGGGGGTGTTCGAGTTTACGACCTAAATAAATCAATTTCTTTTCAAACCTCGATTCTGAAAATTTGATACTTTCAATCGGACCTAACTTCTAGTAAGTGTGCAAAATTTCAAGGAAATCCGTCCAGTAGTTTTTGAGAAATCAGCCGTTAAGTCGGGACAGACAGACAGACAGACAGATAAACTCACTCTTGAATGCCCAGGAGGAACTTGCAAGCTGAGGCCTTGCATCGTGAGCACATTCATCCATGTACGCCTGAAGTCAACTCTCAAGGACTGCACTGCCTCTTTCGCGCATAAACGCGAGAAGAACAGAAAAATCATCAAACTTCGTAATTTGTGACGCACAAGATTCCTTTCACTGTTGTACCTCAGGAGAAAATACTGTTGTTAAAAATGTTGAATTTGTTAAAAACTGTGATGACAAAGACAATGCAACGTGTGGAAAGACATTGGTATTCACTTTTCCTTACCCTGCCCTTCAGTACCGCGAATACACTATACAGCAGGATAGACATTGATCGAGTGCATTCTGGATTCGTCTGCATCCCTAGTTTCGGAAACCTACCCTCTTCCATACGTTGAGGTAAGTGAATTCTTTGCAATTATCCTCTGCTGCATGCTTTATGTATCATGTAGTTTGCAGAATGAGGAAATGCAAGCCGCCGAAGGTTGCAGACTCCTACTCGTTGCTATTCTCGCTAGCGTCGAAAGACACGCGAAAACGGAAAAGATAACTCTGTTTGACTCGATATCGAGTTGGCTATTCCGTCAATTGAAATCTCGGGGGGGGGGGGGGGGGGGGGGAAGGGCGGGGGGGGGGGAAGGGGCGGGGGGGGGGGTTCGAGTTTACGACCTACATAGATCAAATTCTTTTCAAACCTCGATTCTGAAAATTTGATACATTCAATCGGACCTAACTTCCAGTGAGTGTGCAAAATGTCAAGTAAATCCGTCCAGAGTTTTTGAGAAATCAGCCGATAAGTCGGGACAGAGAGGCAGACATGCAAATAAAATCACGTCACGTTATTGATGACGTCACACATTTTGCAATTTCGCCATTCCATCAATGGAGTATTTAGGGAGGTGCTTTCGAGTTTACGACCTTTAAAAACCACTTTCTCTTCAAACCTTGATTCTGAAAATTTGACACATTCAATCGGACCTAACTTCCAGTAAGTGTGCAAAATGTCAGTGAAATCCGTCCAGCACTTTTTGAGAAATCAGCCGTTAAGTCGGGACAGACAGACAGACAGACAGACAGACAGACAGACAGACAGACAGACAGACAGACAGACAGACAGACAGACAGACAGACAGACAGACAGACAGACAGACAGACATACAGGCAGACAGGCAGGCAGGCAGGCAGACAGACAGACAGACAGACAGACATACAGACAGACAGACAGACAGACAGACAGACAGACAGACAGACAGACAGACAGACAGACAGACAGACAGACAAAGTATGTAGGACCTCCAGTAAATCTGGAGGGATGAAGTCTGTAGGAACTCCAGTAAACCTGGAGGGATAAAGTCTGTAGGACCTCCAGTAAACCTGGAGGGAAAATGTCCAATCTCCTCGAAATTACGTCACGTTATTCAATGTCAAATGATCACGTCACACATGCCAAAACTTCCTTTGAGTCGGGACAGAGTTCCGTCCCTTGCCTTCTTTGCAACACCAAAACGTACAAAAAGTCACTTTCTTTTCAAACCTCGATTCTGAAAATTTGATACATTCAATTGGACCTAACTTCCAGTAAGTATGCAAAATGTCAAGGAAATCCGACCAGAGCCCGTATTCACAATGGCGATTTATCTTTTTAACACTCGATTTATCCCCTAGCCCCGCGTTATCTTGATCGGTTAGATAAGGTACGCTCGTCAGAGGATCCTAGGTTGCGCTTTGCTATATATACTGGTTTCCAGCCAAGGGAGAGCGGAACAGGCAGTTGGAATCGTCTGAGTTTAGAGTTAAATCGGAGTTAAAATAAATCGCCGATAAATCGCCGTTGTGAATACGGGCCCAGTAGTTTTTGAGATATCAGCCATTAAGTCGGGACTGACAGACTGACACACACACACACACACACACACACACACACACACACACACACACACACACACACACACACACACACACACAAATAAAGCTGTGAGGACCTTCAGTAAACCTGGAGGAATAAAGCTGTGAGGACCTCCAGTAAACCAGGAGGGATTAATATTTTTTCAAGCATGGGAGTCGTGTGGGCTTTTGCCCTTCTTGTGTGTTTTTTTGTCATGCTACAATTACCATAATTTTTGTTGTTGGTCTAATGATGATGAGCAGTAGTTCATATAGTAATGGTAATAAGTGGTAGATGGCAGAGTTTGGGACATGCTGGTATGCACCAGTGAAAACGGGCATACCAGAATAAGGGGTGGGTGAATGGTGGTGGTGAATGTTTTTTGTTGGGTACATGGTGGTTGATGATGATGGAAGGATAGGTTGTGTGTGGCTGATGATGACTGTTTATGGTTGTGGTTTTATCTTGTGTAGAGACTATTCTGCACCTGACAATTCTACCAAGCTGTTTGTTATCCCATTAGATACTTCCTTTGTACCTGCCACCTGCTGAATAACTTGAAAGTATCCTAGAGATGAGTCACTACTTTGAGGAAGAAGTACACACAGGTGATAAGTATTAGCACAATGAAATGCAACTTTAGTAGAGTTGAAGGGTCAGTTTTGCACGCTGGAGCAGACCATGTCACTGAAAGTGTTTGTCTTGCATGTGGGCTTTCTCTGCTGCATACTTGTGGGGTGAGATGCAATCCCATGTTGACAGACTGTAAGTGTTTTGCCTGATCATGTCAGGGTCATCCCTCCATGCTGGTGGACATCTATGAGCGCCTGCCTGTTCCCTTCGGACAGGTTCGATTTGGAGTGGCCCCTGACCACCTTGAGGTGAAGGTGAGGAAATGGATAGACTGGACTGCTTTTCTCCCTCCGTGATCACATCACAATCTCCAGTGTGTGAACCCATGCGAAATTATTTTGTTATAAGACCATGATTTTGGTGTTTGAAATAAAATTGTTTCATTTTTTTTGTCAGGTAAATCTGAACTTTTGTTTTAGAACCATTTCATGTAGGACATCATGGTTATGATTTGCTTTTGGTCATAAATAGGAGCTCACAGCTGTGCATATGCTGCTTTTGTTGTTGTTGTTGTGGCAAAGAATTGAAATATGTTTGGCTAAATATGATCATAAAGCCCGGAGAGATTAAAAATGTATGGCTGAGGGAGTTGTAATGGACTAATTGATGTTACTTTATGTGCCAATATAATCTGTTCTTTTCTGCATTATACATTTTTCTATAACTTTGAGGAGGGGGGTGAGGTGTGGGGGTGGGGGCGTCTCTTGGAATAATGTATGCATGAATTTGAAACGTATGTGTGTATATACATACATATATATATATATATATATATATATATATATATATATATATATATATATATATATATATATTTATCTTTGCATTGTCACAGCCAGGCTAAATATTATGATGAGCCATTATAACAAATATTGCAGTTCCGCAAAATTATGCATTTTCTCTTAACATCAGTGGATTATTAATGGGCTAAAGTTATTGTAGTTTGTAAACTTGTAGATTTGTTTTTGCAGAATGTGATCAACACCTTCACTCAGACAGCCAGCAACCCTAGGTGCAGTTTCCTAGGCAACGTGCAGGTGGGACGAGACGTTACTATGAGGGACCTACGCAAGGCCTACTCTGCCGTGGTACTGGTCAGTATGTCTGCTGCCAGACTTTGGAGTTCCTTTGGTGCTGAATCGGACATGGGAAATATCAGCGACCAAATAATGGCTTATTCAAGCCCTTGAAATCATCAATATTTTATCAGTGTATCAACTATCATAGAAGCTTTTAGCCCACTTCAGAAACTAGAATTGGCTGTAAATGGAACGTTTTGATGTGTGTATGGCCTGTGTAGAATGATTGTTTGTTATCAGAGGTTTATGCTGTATGATTATCTATATTCCTTTTTTCTTCTTTTTAAAAATTCTTTTAGAGAATTCGAAAAAAAGTATGCACGAGGATTATAAGTAATCACATCTTTTGTCAGATGAAGAAGGAAGAGAAAAAGATAGTCCAAAAGGGATTCTCAGATAAATAAAGATTGACAATAGTAGATGAAGGCTGCTGGGTGAAGGCTGCTGGATGAAGGCTGCTGGGTGAAGGCTGCTGGATGAAGGGTGCTGGGTGAAGGCTGCTGGGGGAAGGCTGCTGGGTAAAGGCTGCTGGGGGAAGGCTGCTGGATGAAGGGTGCTGGATGAAGGCTGCTGGATGAAGGCTGCTGGGTGAAGGCTGCTGGGTGAAGGCTGCTGGGTGAAGGCTGCTGGGTAAAGGCTGCTGGGTGAAGGCTGCTGGATGAAGGCTGCTGGGGGAAGGCTGCTGGGGGAAGGCTGCTGGATGAAGGCTGCTCGGTGAAGGCTGTTGGATGAAGGCTGCTGAATGAAGGCTGCTGGGGAAGGCTGTTGGATGAAGGCTGTTGGATGAAGGCTGCTGGATGAAGACTTCTGGATGAAGGCTGCTGGGTAAAGGCTGCTGGGGGAAGGCTGCTGGGGAAAGGCTGCTGGATGAAGGCTCCTGGGGGAAGGCTGTTGGATGAAGGCTGCTGGATGAAGGCTGCTGGATGAAGGCTGCTCGGTGAAAG
>JAWQFJ010011448.1:0-12500 GCA_034096865.1 Theodoxus fluviatilis
AAGCTCAGCTGCCGATGCAGCCATTACTTCATCTAATCAGGCGGACTCCCTGGCCGGCTTGAGGACTACAGCTGGCCAGCTGGATCGTCACTTCGGCCTTTGTCCGAGGCTAGTCTGCCGGACCTTGGGCAGGCGTGGCGACATGGACCGTGAGCTCGGACCACCGCCGGAAAGGCGCCCTCGATCCGTAGCGTCAAAAAGTCGTTACGGATCTCGCGCCAAAGCATCCGAGGCGAGAACGCTTCGATGGCTAAGGTTGAAGTTTTTTCCGCCGTATCATCACATCGTTCGGCACCTCCAGCTTTGGCATCCTCACGTTCTCTTGCCTCGACTGCCGCAAGTGATTGCTGGTCCTTCTGCGAGTTGGCCTGTGCCGCGAACAATTGCATCCCGGGTGGGGCTACTTCGCACCTGCGCCGTGTCCAGCCAGGATGACAGCTCTGCAGCACCAGCAGCGCGACCAAGAGTGACCATGCGCCGTCAGGCGGGGCGTGGCGTGCTTGGACGGGTCCCCCTGCAGTCCTCAGAAGCAGCAGTGGTAATGCCGGCTCAGTTTGTGGGTTCGGAACCATGGAGGAGAGAAGTTCGCGGACCTTGAATTCGTTCGCGTTGGTCGAAAAATTACGTATCGAGGTGACGAGGTGATCATAATGCTCTTGAGAAAGCTTCCTACTACTGTCGGCACAAAGAAGAAAACAGGAGGCCGGGGTGGATGGGGGTGGGGGTGGGGGTGGGGGTGTTATAGCGGGACGACGTGGCGGGGGAAGGCAAAAGATGGAGAGAGGGGGACAGTAGGCGGAGAGGAGAGGGAGGGAGGGGGCCTAAGTATCGAGGCGGAGATAACGAGCAGTGATGCGAGTGGGGTGCACGAGAAGGGAGTTGTCGAAAATGCCTGCTTGTCAAGACACGAACGCGTGATCTCTAACCATATTTGGTTCTGTAAGTCCTTATTTGGAGATTTTCGCATGTCCTGGAAACGGAGGGTGCGGGTGCCGTTACCATGGTGACTTCAACAACAGCACGTCGACGGCGTGACGTCTTGAAACCACGCCCCTTGAGGAATCGATCATAGAGATGTTGTCGCTGAAGGCGTCTTTGTTGTTTTCATGAAAGGCCTCGCTCCACTTTTTATACCATCATACACGCAAAAGCACAGCATTGGAGGCTTCGTCTTTTTTTCCCAACCGATCTGTCCAGGGGTCATTCCACGATCTAACTGTGCTGAAAAGACAGAGTTATGTAGTTCGGCTTTCAGTGTCACAAAA
The DNA here is from genome assembly GCA_034096865.1 of Theodoxus fluviatilis. Taxonomy (NCBI): domain Eukaryota; kingdom Metazoa; phylum Mollusca; class Gastropoda; order Cycloneritida; family Neritidae; genus Theodoxus; species Theodoxus fluviatilis. The sequence goes on from JAWQFJ010011448.1 coordinate 1,266, forward strand.
CTATATCCTTGCCGTGTTGTTCATGCATTGCGCACTCTGGAAATGAAAACTTGGAATTGTGCCATCTTGTCGCTTGTCAGATTAATTTTAATCCATATTGCGGAAATTGTTACATGTTTGTGGTTTTCTTTATTTGTATGCATGTTTTCGTTTCTAATTAAGGCCTATTGACTGATGCAAATTATCGGATAAATGTGATCTCTCTGGTAATTTTGCACAGAGCAATTAAAAAAGTATTAATGCTTTCCCAGGAGGCTATAAGTTAAATTTCATCAACTCTTTGTAAAGCGTTGAACACCGTGTACTGCAACACCAGATTCAGAAACAAGTTGATTCACATACCAGAATGTTACAATTCTAACGAATAGAATGTAAATATTCACAAGACTTGTGACGGTGAGTAATTGAGCACGTCTTGCAGTATTTTGTAATTGTATGAAGACCTAAAAGGAGTGCATTAGATTCGGTAAATGTGAACCCTCGATGTTGCAACAGACATAGCTGTGCAATGAAGTATCATTAATACAGCATCACCTAGGTAGTCATCAGAACGACAATTGCTAAACTGTTCAGCAAAGAACAAAATACATTTGGTGGTTAATGAAAGCGTTCAGAACAGATAGTAAATGGATTGTTTATTTAAGTGTTGAAATGAAAAGGATATCACTGCAACAGAAACAAAGATGGGCAACTCTCTCTCTCTCTCTCTCTCTCTCTCTCTCTCTCTCAAACACATGCATGTTGATAGCGTACTCTGAGGATGTATAAATAGTGATGTACATAAATGCACTAAAATCATTTGTGATGGATCTGACATCATTGGTTAAAAACATCATTTAGGGGTAGAACATATCTTTTAATGTTGCAATAAGTCAGTTCCATTAATGCACCATTTCCAGCCTGTTCGTCAGTTGCTTTGTGTAACTGTTTAAAAATTAAAGGCTTGTTTTAAATTGGTCAGGGGCTGTAAACCCATTTCTTCATCCGCCCTGACTTGACTTAGTGACCACTAAAATGACAAAGTGATGGATTTGTTTACAGTCTCCATAGAACTGAGTATAAACCTTTCAGGGTTTTAGGTCAGCAGGTGTTGTCGGGAAAATTGGGGTGATCTATAGGGGAGGTTCCTCTGTGTGTTTGTTTGTGTGTGTGCGTGTGTGTGTGTGTGTGTGTGTGTGTGTGTGTGTGTGCGTGGGTTTTGAGTGCATGCATGCATGTATGTATTTGGACAGCTTAAATACAGATGCATGCTTGCATATGCATGCATGCATTCATGTATTATACATATTCTGCTGGCGTCCTTTGTTTTGACTTACGGGAAAATAGTCAGGGCCTTGCCCATTCTAGTTCTCTAGAGACTTCGCCTAGCGGCAACTCGGGTTCACAGAATGGACCTTGCCTTCTAAGGTCAGAGTTCTAAGGTTTTTCGTGTACATTGTAATTAACACTGCATTATTAACATAATACTCTTTATATTCTGCAGAGGATTAAGCTGTATTCTAAGTCTGGTTTTAAAAGTTTACATCTGAAAACTTTTCAGGACATTTGGTGTGCTTTGCTGCTTCAGCAATATACATCACAACTGTCTTGCATTCCCGTCGATTTAGTAAGATGCTGGTTATTTATTCGCCCTCTCAGTCAAATGTCTACACCAATGGATGCAGAGCGTGCAACGCGTAGTCATTCACTCAGCGATAACTATATACATAGATATTCCATTGTTTTACTATTTAGGACTGTGTGCATTGGTGCACCGTCAGCACAACTACGTTGCATTATCCGAACAAGTGGAGCATATTGGGTGACAACGTCAGAGGGTAAAAGAAACATACTTTTAACCTTCTATTTCTCTGCCTGTGACAACATTAGTAAATTCCAAAAACAGAGTTAGAATGCATGTTTTAATGCAAATGACTGAAGTATGAATACGACCTCTGTCATTCATTTAGCAAGGCTGGCAAGGTGGTTTAGTTCTGAAGAGAAGCCATAGCGTTTGTGACAACATTGCCAAACTACATGGTAGCGATGCCACTAAAATGCATGGACTTCTGTGCAAATGTTTAGATAGGTTTCAGTCATAGATAATGTTTTGTGATTATTTCTAGTAAACAATTTGCAAAACGTACGTAGAAAATCATAGCAAAAGCAACGTTGTTGTTGTTGTTGTTGTTGTTGGTTGATGATGATGATGATGATGATGATGATGATGATGATATATGACGAGATGATTGTGAATTTCATTCCCTGGCACGGAAACAAATATTATCTACATCCTCTGTTAAAGTATGACAAACAGCTTTTACTTTTAATAAAATTTTGCAATAATTCTGCAATCAATAAATTTCCTGGAGGTCTTTAAATGCATTGAACTACTCGACAAAATGCAAAGCAAATCCCAATACTCTAGTGTTGTGCTGAGGCTATGAATGCAAAATCTCAGTTCCAATAAATACTGCAAAGCTGATTCAAAGAGAATTTACAATGTTCGGTTCCTACGGTAAAATACAAAGTTACTGACATGAGTGCTGTGGAATTGTTGCTTTGGACAGGAATGTTGGGAAAGTATTTCAAATGTAACTACTGTCCCCACGATAGTTCACGTTGGGGTTTTCAATCAAAAAGAGATTGACACCCTCTAACGAATCGTGTCACACTCTTATGCTGCAGATGTCACGACTGAACGTCCTGGAAAAATTGCATCGATCTCTGTCTCTGCTTTGTCTTCTTGAAGGATACGTTTTGTCGTAGAACGTTAAAGGAAACTAACAGTATAAATCCAAAAAAAATTATGAACAAAACTGTCTCAACACATGAAACTAATTTATCAGCATTGTTCACTGTTAGAAAAAGGGAGGAGTGCACATTTCGAGCCGTCGATTTTTCTCTCATCGACATCCACCGTTTTCCCATGCCACCAAAACCATCTGCCTTGCAGACTTTGCATCAACGCACTGGCAAGGCAAGATAACGATTACCTTTTTGTAAGTATATCGTCTTTGGTTGTGATATGAGAAATGCTAAATGAGATGTATACTTCTTCTACTTCATGAGCAGCTTACAGAGCAAATATAATGGCATAAAGTATGCGTCCTTAACTATTAAACAAACACCCACGAGCATCAAGCGAATATATGTTCCAATAACTCACAGTCCGGTGTTTGAATATCTATACCCAATTGGATGTCTGCCTTGTCCCGCAAGTGAGAGTCTGTCAAAGCTTCGGTTTTCATCCTGTTTTATGCTGTTGTCGACAGGCCATGACGTCTGCGCCCCTGCTAAATGTCAGGTCTCATTGTAAACTGCTTTCCACTCCTAAAATTTTCGGACGCGGTTATGTCATTCCATGGGTATCTGGAGAGGTGCAAGTCCTATTGAATTTGATTGAAATGTCTCCTTACCGTACATATATTTTCATTTGAGAACATTATCGAGACCTTCTTCAAAAGACAGCAAAACGATTTTTCTCGGTCTGGTCTATTGTGGATCGATCACAAAGTGGCAGCACTAAAGAATTGTAGTTGTGATCTTACGGCAGGCTCTTTGATCTTTCACAAGCCATAGACCAAAGCATGAGCACAAATCTGCTGAATCAGGCAAGGGGAGGTTGTCGCGTGTGGGGCCGACCTTTAGGGCATTTGATAGTGCAGTTTCGCGGTAAAAGACACCTGTCCTCACGAACAGTAAAACCAGTACTCCTCTGTTCATCGCATTCATCGCCACCTGAGCAATTCTCTCGCTAAATAGGCAGGAAACGCACAGACGCCAGGTGATGACACATCATACAAAAAGTGTCCAAGCTTGCAGCGCTGAAGCAATGGTAGTTAAAAACTGCCCGCACTCTACTGGGACATCGGGGTCGCCGCCACTCACATCAGCTCCACCCCTGACTTAAACCCTCCTTCATCTCTTAACCTACGTGTGCACTTCATCGGTTCAACCCGGTGGGTAAAATGATATGAAACTGAGGACATCAAGCAAGTGGACAACGACGACGACGACGATGACAATTACAACAATAGCAACAAGAACAGCAAGAAACACAGCAAGAAGAAGAATGAATTGAATGACTTGAGTTGTACGGCCTCTCAACCTTTGTAGGCTATGTAAGGCCATTAATCACGAAATTATTTAAACTGGTTAAGACTAAGCACCAGTCAAGTTCCTAGTTATTCGCCTCTTACGAAACGCGTAGGGAGACGCGATGGAGCAATTCTTCTATCCCCAACCCACAAGAAGAAGAAGAAGAAGAAGAAGAAGAAGAAGAAGAAGAAGAAGGAGAAGGAGAGAAAGAGGAAGAGGAAGAGGAAGAAGAAGAGGAAGAAGAAGAAGAAGAAGAAGAAGAAGAAGAAGAAGAAGAAGAAGAAGAAGAAGAAGAAGAAGAAGAAGAAGAAGAATAAGAAGAAGAAGAAGAAATGCGAAGAAGAAAGGCGAAGAAGAACAAGAAAGGAGAAGAACACGAAAGGAGAAGAAGACGCAGAAGAAAAAAAAGAGGAACAGGAGACGAAGAAGGAAAAGAAGAGAGGGAACGAACAAACAAATGATCCAAAAAGTCATTACAGAAAAGTGCGAAAGAAACATTTGCAGTTATATACATGAATAGGGACCAAGACTGGCGCCCAGTCTGACAAGTTTCACATGCACGAACAAGGAAGCTGATCGATGATGTTTTCAAGGCAGTACAGTCCATTATTTCCGTGACATCCGTGCAACATGCTCACTCTTGGTCTGCTTCTCTGAGGCATTCAGCGTGGCTGAGACTATAGTGCATATAGTCTCAGCAACAGGTTGGTCACGTGATTTTCTTCCATAACATGGATACCACCATTCAACACTGAGTCTCAGCCACGCTGAATGACATATCACATCGTTGAGTGTATTCCTCCGCTTGTTGTGATACACTCGATACTGGCAGCCATCTTTCCGTCAGTTCATTTTCTAAACATCGATTTCCCATAAATGTAAAACTTGTATGCGGTAAAATTCGAATCACAAGAGTGTAATATTGTGAACTCTACTAATTATAAGGACTTTGAATACAACAGCAACAATTATACTTCATTGTGCGAGTAAGGCAACCAATCCCGTCTGCATAATGATAATCGTTTGGACCGATAGTACGATACGCCCAGAAACCCGCTGAGTGCTTTTACTGATGAGGAATCATTAATTTAATGTATGCTTAGAAGGATTAAACTTAGAAAAACTGCTTCTGAGCTCTCCGATGATATCGAACTTCGGAATCGGACGGAAGAAACTTCGACTCGATCAACGTTCAACACAGAGACAACAGTGAGTAAAATCTTCCTTCTACTTCTAGATCAGTCGATACACGAATGATCGAAGTGTGGACTCAGCAGCTCGTCAAACAGTGTGAAGGCAGTTAGACCACAGGTTCCGGCCAGAAAGCATTTACTTGCGAGAGTATAACCATAGATTCACGAAACCAGCCCGGAGCCATAGGAATCCTTTTCGATGCGTTTATACTGACTAGTTCCAAAGACAAGCGCACGTGCTGAAGGCAGTTTGCAACCTTATCGACGATGTTCGCGCTAAAAGTAGTTCTCAAATGATTTCCTGAAAATCTCATAGATTAGTTTTATTAGAACACCAAATTTGTGTTTATCTATCGGGATAAATAATTGGAGTGAAATAGAATCGTCTCTTTTTACTCTCAATGGTCTTCTGATCATGTTGAATTTCGATTGGTAAAATCATTGGAATGTGAGGCCGAAGTCACGTGACCAACCTGTTTCAGAGATACTATATCTCTGTGTTCAGAATGTCTCTGAGGACCTGCTTTGCGTCCTTCTCCTGCCGTCCGTGTCGCCCGCGATGTCACCGGGTTTGTTGTGTCTGGCTGCTGGCTGTAGATTGACCTGCAATGGAGCTGTTGTGGAAGGAAACATCGATGCTAATGGATCGGGCGTCTGGCTAGTGGACGCGATCGCTTGCTGGGGACAACATATGTGGATGGTGACTTGGGTGAGGTAGACGACACGACCGGCAGTTTTGTCTGAATCCAATACTGGTTTGAATGCATCAGAAGGTGCCACATAAAATCCCTTATCCTCGCCTAATTTGGCAAATTTGCTCGCACAATGCATGATGCCTCTGTGCACGCCGTTGGTCGCATCGGAGCTGAGCAGGAAGCTTTCTTCTCCAGTGTCATCGACGTGTCTCGCTCACAAGCAATGGCTGCTTGTTGCTTGGCCTGAATCGGAGCACAACGACGATACCCTCACCTACCACGACACAAGCAGCGAGGACAGCAACACCTCAACAGCTGTAGGCAAACCTGCTACTGGCAAGACATGTGAGAGAAAGAGTGAGAGGGGGCAGGGGAAGTGAGGGGGGGGGGTTGGGGTGGGAGAGGAGATGGGTGTAAAAAAAGAAGGGAAGAAGACATGGGGGGTTGGGTGGGGTGAGCAAGCCTCGCAGGAGCAGGGGAAGCATGGAAGGAGCAGGAACAGGAAGAGCATTTAGAAGTAGAAGCAAAGACAGGAATAGAAATCGAAATGTCAGCCAAAGAGAATGATGACGCGACGACGATGGCTACGAAGCAGACGACGACATGTACCCGAGACATACGGTGCAAATAACTACAGCACATTAAAAGTATTTCGTGCAAATAACTACAGCACATAAAAAGTATTTCGTGCAAATAACTACAGCACATTAAAAGTATTTCGTGCAAATAACTACAGCACATTAAAAGTATTTCGTGCAAATAACTACAGCACATTAAAAGTATTTCGTGCAAATAACTACAGCACATAAAAAGTATTTCGTGGAAATAAAACGACACGAAAAAGGAAGTGTTCTTCCAGCGATGTAAAACTAAAAATGGTCTTTTTTGCATTCAAAGCGCACCTTTCTTTTACGCATTTACTCGTAAGTAGCCAGAAATGAGAGAGCGAAACAGAGGACACCCGATAATGTTTATTGCTGTCCACGATGGTCAGAAAGACTACATATTTCTACTGATGTGTTAAACGCATTTGATTGATCATGCGATGCCCTGTCGAGTGATGACCCCATGGATTTGTTCCATGAAAGAACGTCTGCCTCTCTCATTGATGGCCCGGTCGCAGTCCATGTCGCCCCGAGATGAGTTATAGTGCAGGGCCAGCTGAATGAATGGGCACTTGGACAGCAATGTTGTACGCGTCTGTCTCTGACTTTTACGCCATTTTCCTCACGACACCCGCGCTGCGTAATAAAAAATAAATGAGACAATTCGCCGTTTTGCAATGAAGAGGGTCTTAGAAGGGCAATAATTCTGAAAAATGTGTAATTGTGTGTCTCAAAAATGACAAATCTGCGTGCAAAGTTGGACTCGTAGCGGGTACCATTTGGTGGGGATCTTCAAACGTGGAGTTGCGAGAAACAATTGATGTAGAGATTGTCATGGAGCAATCGTTCTCATGTGGTCAAGTGGTTAGCGCGCTTAACCTGCAGTCGCTTGCGGCTAGTGAGTACGGTGTTCGAAGCTACGCAGATCTCAGAGTTGCACTCTTGAGCAAGGTGCTTAACTCACACTCACAGTTTCTCCCAACAGAGGAGTAAAACCGGGTATTCGTGCGGGTAGAGTTGGCACACTGCAGTGCGAGTAACCTTTATAGGCGACCATGAGCCGGCATCGGGTTGGAATACTCCCCAGGGTGTGGATCTGGTACTTGCACCTGAGTGTGTGCATCTTATATACCTGTCACTATGTTTGTCATTACCTGCCTGAAAAGGACTGATGAGGCGACAAACCGGATATTGAATGAAACGACTGGCTAATTTCGTATCATTTAGCCTCGTATGAAAGGCTTCATTGTGATAATATGTTGTGATTTCGAAGTATATCAGGAATGAAGTTGAATATTAAAAACCTGCCAAAGTTTCCTGATGCCATATATCGTATGCAATTTTCCGTCGTTTACACATGTATTAAGAGACGTTACGTGTTTGTCCTGAGATAATGGCAACGTTATTTCCATAAATTTTGATGTGTTTCTTTGCAATATCGCGTGCATATAATCAAAGTTCGCCATGATTCTACAGTACAAGAAATGTCTTTAGCTGACGTAGCGGCAGTCTGTCTGTAACGACTCACGTTGTGTTGATGCCCATGAAAGCTGTTAACTGCAATGGCCTCACTGCAGGAGGAGTCGCCGGGAGACAAAATAGAGACAGTTATTTCTGGTACCATACAGCATTTACATATTCAAGCAGGGTCATTGGTATTTATTTTAGGATCGTCAGCCAATCAGAGAAAAGCGACAGAGAGTGACAGAAGCAGTTTACGACAATGCATCAGAGCGACTTTACTGCTTTGCTTGATGCGGGAATATTGCCGTATACCCGCTGGTTTGCCCTGTGGGTTGGGGGTAACAAAAGACCCACCGCGTCTCTTTGTGGGATTCGAATAACTAGGGAAACTATGACTTGACTCGCTCATACTGTACCCATTATTCGTTGTTATTGTGATCATGACCTTGTATAGTATACTAAGGCTTGATAGACCATAAAACTCCGTGCATTCATTCATTCCTACGTGTCAACGTGCTTCAGCAATGTCATCACGTGCATCGCAACTGCCTCGGAAGAATACAATTCTTCCCGAAATCCACCAACAATATTGCATTAGTGAGATCCAGCTCTTCATGCGAACACCATGTTACTCCCAAGTAGAGATCAGCAAGGTGTGCACATTTGCCTGGGCACACAACTCCAGCTTCCTCGCAGCTGTACACGCTGACGCCGCACGTGCCAAATTCAAAGCAACTTCACGGCAAGTTGTATACCCTATATGCTTGAAAAGAGCTCACGACAGGAGTCACAAATGTTTGGTATGGTTATCTGTAGCAATCACACCACGGAGTCGCCAGGTCGCTGGAATGCAACAATCAAGACGACATCAGTCCTACTGTCATCCACGAGTGTCGTCGTCGTCGTATTCACAAAAGGTGACTCATTTGCCAAACAGGTCGCTGTGCTCCAACCTTGACCTCGGCACCGGCGCTGATGACGTATGCTGAAGGGTCACGTGCCACAGGCTCGTCGACGTCAACGTAGTGCCAAGGGCCGTCACGTCACGCCAGACGCCGTTGCGACGCATGGGGAGCATGACGATTTTGGCCAGGGGGCCTCCTATCCACCCCCTCCTCCCAGTTCCTCTCCCCTTCCTCAACACTGCGTTCCCCTCCTTTCACCTCCCGAAGACATATATAATATGTGTGAAGGAGGATGTCTGTCTTTACGATGTACAGGAAATACTCCCGACTTTTCATTCAATAGACCGTCAAATGCATTTTGAAAGATCTTTGCGTGCATCGTGCCTTAGGGTCCGACTCCGTGTGTCGTGTCTATAATTTGAGTTCTGCAGCGAGCAACTGATGTTGCCTGCATAATCTTACGGTCATGGTTTTAGGATCATAGGAAGCAGAGATTCTTAAAGTCTCCATAAAGAGGCAAGCATCTTTTTGCTGATGGCAACATTTGCACTATTTGTATTTGTTTCTATTGAAAAAGGTAGTGTATTATCCTAACTGATCTGAACAATGGTTTCATTGGTAAATAGAGGACTAGAAAAAGAAACAAAGGGCGTAGGGTAGCAGAAAACTTTCAGAAGAAACGCATTTATTGTCTGATCTGTTCTATAAACTGATTTTTTCTTATTTAAATGATATCGCAAGGAAAAAGACCATTGTATTGAAAATAATAATCATGTACCAACAGTTCTGGATTCTCCATACACTCATACTTCAGTTATAATTATTCTCAGCTTGCAAGGACATGATTATGGCTATATTCGTGGACGGATGATGGCACAGCAGGTCTCAAATAATTTCACCTTGCTAAGCAACTCCCTGATGAACAAAAGCACAGTCTGCAGTGCTTGGAGTCGTCTACGATGTTTCACACTCTCACAGTGCTGTGCACGTTTGTATGGTTGAAGCTGCGTCGCCCAAATTATCGTTACCTCAAGTCCATGTCTTCCCTTCACACTAGTTCCTGGTAGAGGAGAGTTTAAATGGCTTTGACCCTCTGTGGGTTGGGGGCGAGAATACGGCCACCGCGTCTACATGGGGAATTCCTAGAAAGCGAGCAACTAGGAAACTCGATATTTGAATTATCCTTAGTCAAACCAGCTCCAGTGATTACGTAGTCAATGACCTCACGTAGCCTACAAGGTTTAACAGGCAGTAAATCCTCATTGACTGATTCATCCATTCCATTGTATTGCAACTTCTTGACCACGTTGAGCGCATCTCACGACAGTTCTCCAGACTCTGGGTTCCTTGTTGGCAGCGTACCTGAAACATCCTCAGGGCAGATTGGTCACTGAGGGAGAGACCAGGGTCGCGTTGCATAGACGCGCGGTCTTGCGAGGCATAGGCCTGTGTCAACAAGTGTCAACATTTGATTACCTTTACATCTGCTTTCATCATTGTTGACACATGTTGACGCCGGCCTATTCCTCGCAAGATCTTGCAAGATACTAGCGTAAGCAACGCGCCCGTGTGGCCGCTAGGACTGACTAGCATAGACTCCTCGGGATCCAAGGTAGCCGTGCATGCAGGGCCTAAAGGCAGCGACCTGCAATGTCTGATGCGACCCTGACTGCTCAGTGGAAAAGCACCCAAACATCATCCAATGGAGGGTGGGTTAGGTACCAGCCCACGCTCACAATGGCCCACTGAGCTTCAGGTCTGTCTGGAGAAAATGTCATTTGCTTTGATGACCAGCAATAAGCTATTTTGTCTCTTCATTAATAAGCCACTCAGGGACCTTGCCTTTCATCATTCGTGGCTCTGACCACGGGAAGCTAATACCATTTGTAAACAAACACGTATGAGAGGATGTGGGGCAGCCGCAGATCACTTCCCTCACATGAACGCATTTACTGCGGGCAAACAACAAGTTACCCTGATGAACGCAACTTCTTCTTTTTTCAAGAGCATGATTTGTCAGAGTGACTCGACCCTCCTGGCAGCTTTGCAAAAAGATTGGGTGTCGTGGTTCAGTCATTGCTCAGGATGACTTGACAGTAATTTCCCGTCATTTTAGATCACAGATCACATGTATTTAGATTTGTGTCGTAAAGGACGAGTCCGCCTGAATGTGATCATGGTGCTTACCCCCCCCCCCCCCCCCCCCCCCCAACCACCCCTCTTTCTTTTTTCGTTATTCAGTCTCACCGCAGTGAAGGACGATGGTTCGTTTGGGAACCCGGTGCAGAAGACC
>JAWQFJ010011448.1:17500-22500 GCA_034096865.1 Theodoxus fluviatilis
GATACAGACGCTGTGAAGCCGCGAACTAAGAACGCAATACATTTGTCGTCCTCCACCATGAGAGAGAGAGAGAGAGAGAGAGAGAGAGAGAGAGAGAGAGAGAGACAGGCAGACAGACAGACACACACACACACACACACACACACACACACACACACACACACACACACACACACACACACACACACACACACACACACACACTGCACGTACACACTGAGGCTTTTGTGCATAATGTCACCCTGGTAAAATTTTATGTGGACTGCCGTCACACACACACACACACACACACACACACACACACACACACACACACACACACACACACACACACACACACGCACACACACACACACAACATATTCAGTCAATGTTCAACCCTGGGATGAAATTCAAAACCGCATCATCGCACAGCATGGACCACGTGATGCTTTTGCTCCAGTCTACATCCCCATGGCGCAGCGTTTGCTGTGCAGAGCTGCAGGCGATAGGGTGGAGCTGATTTGCGGGCGGCATAGGGAAGGGACAAAGGCCTGTCTCTGTTCCACAGTTTTATTGTGAGCACAGTCATGGGAGGTACGGGTCAGCTATGAACCCAGGTGGAGGCAGTCTGATTCAACAGCCACCACACATTGATTATATTTGGTATTCACGGACCTCAGAGCGAACAGGCAGAGGGAAAGCTCAAAACAGGCTAGCTTGGGCATGTGCCTGTGCCGTCTCACATTTGCAGAAACATACACTACAAATCCATTGTGTATGTATTCTGCATGCCAATGGAGCATAACGTGTAGCTCAACAATACCTGTCATTTGCATACTTTGTTATATTGAAATACATTTCTGTCTTTTGATAAAAGGAAAGTTTCTTTATCAGAAATGCAGTTTTACTCAGCAAAGGCAGGGCTAAAGCGTGGAGAAGCGCGAAGCCTCAAAGAGGCATGGACAACACTCCCGTACAGGTGATGGAGTTGCCAGGACAGATTAAGCTGCCCCGAGGGCCCACTATGCTAGCATATATCATATAGTTTTGAAGCTGAGAATGTACTTAATTAACTGAACTGAAACTCAGTTCAGTTCAGTTCAGTCTCTTAACCCTGAGATGGGTTGTTGAGGCACCACTGATGACTTTCGGACAATCTTCCTCCATCGATCTCTATCCTCTGTGGCTCGCTGTGAGTCAGCAAAGGTCAAGCCTGTCCACTCTTTGATGTTGTCTTCCCACCTCTTTCTCTGCCTGCCTCTCCTTCTCCCACCTGGTACCGTACCTTGCAGGTTGGTCTTGGCCAGCCCACTGCCTCTTGACACGTGACCGTACCACTTCAGCTTTCTGCTTTTCACGATTGAGAGCAGGTCTTCGTACTGTCCAAATGCTCTCCTGATCCTGTTGCTGACTTAACCCCTCATTTGTGACATGGTCTTTATATGAGATGTTCAGAATCTTGCTGTAGCATCTCATTTCCAGGGCTTGTATCCGTCTCTGTAGTTCAGATGTGAGTGTCCAGGACTCGCATGCATACAAGAATACGGAGATGGCCAGCGTGCGCATGAGCCTGATCTTCGACGCGAGAGTGATATTTCTGTCACGCCATATTGGCTTCAACTTTGCCAATGATGCTGTTGTTTGTGCTATCCTGGACAGTATCTTTGGTTTGGACCCTTTATCAGTCACAATAGATCCCAGGTATTTGAAGTTGTTCACAGCTTCCAGTTTTTGGCCCTTCACTTTGATTTCCATTTTGAAGCCCCGAGGGTTGTTCGTCATCACCTTGGTCTTCTCGGCACTGATCTCCATGCCATATGCCTGTGAGGTCTTGTCCAGGTGCTCAACAAGACTAGTCAGCTCCTCTTCACTTCCTGCTCATCCATCAATGTCATCAGCAAAACGTAAGTTGGTGATCTTTCTGCCACAGATGCTGATTGATTCTTCGTGGTCTGCTAGGGCATAAGTCATTATCCTTTCGAGGAAGAGGTTGAATAGTGTGGGGGAGAGTAGACAGCCCTGTCTGACTTCGACCGTTGTCCTGAACCATTCGCCTGTGGTACCATTGAACAGAACTGTGCTGGTCGCTCTGTCATAAAGATGTTCGACGACTTTGATGATCTTGGAGCTGATGTTGTAGCTTCTCATTGTGGCCCACAGCAATCTGTCAAATGCTTTCTTAAAGTCTCTAAAGACATGGTACAGATCTTGTTGGTGTTGTAGATGTTTATCACACAGGACTCTCAGATTGAAGATTTGTTCGGTGGTGCTCCTACCTGGTCTGAAACATGTCTGCTCTTCAGCAATGATTTTATCTGCCTGAGGTTTTAATCTGTTCAGCAGTACTTTCAGCATGACCTTGCTGGAATGGCTGATGAGGCTGATCGTGCGGTAGTTCTGGCACATTTGCAGGTTGCCTTTCTTGGGCAATGTAATCACTAGGGACTGTGTCCACGGGGTTGGCCAATCTCCCGTCTGCCAGATCTTATTGCAGATCTTTGTGAGTGCATTGATCATTGTGTCGCCTCCTTCCTGGGTGAGTTCCCCTGGAATGTTGTCAACCCCATCTGACTTCCCTTTCTTGAGGGACTTAACCGCTGTCTCCACCTCTTCTCAAAGAATTGAGTAGTTGTCCTCCTCGGTAGTCTGAAGACAGTTCAGTACTTTAGGACCTCCTCTGGTGTCATAGTTGTACAGCTCAGAGCAGTACTCAGTCCAGCGTTTCATGATTTCGAGTTCTTCGGTGAGACAAATCCCGCTCTTGTCTTGTATGGTGTTGACCCGCCCTTGTTTGGTCGCTGTAAGGTCTTTGATTATCTGGTATGCTTTCTTGGTGTTATTCTTCTGGAGGTTCTCCTCAACTGCATCACATTGCTGTTCGATCCACTCCTCCTTGGCACTCTTCATGGCCTTCTTGACCCAGTTGTTGGCCACTCTGTACTTACTTGCTGCATGAATTCAATTCACTACCTTTGACCCTGTTGCAATAGGTCACGCTGATGTTGATTTGCGTCAATGTGCCGATGGAATGGAGTCAAATTTCCTTACAGTCACGCACATTGTCTGTTTATGAGGAAATTGAGTTTGTAACAAAATATATTACGTACGATCTGGATAATATCTTATTTGTGGATTTCGTCGAGAAAAAAAGCAAGCTAAGAATAGCCCAAGTGAACGTTACCGCATTCAGTCTTCTTCGAGACTGTATTGAAAAGTCGTGTTGCAATGTTTGAAGGCCAGTGTACAATGTTGTGATTAGTTGACACTTTTCTGTCTGTGAAAGGCCACATGACGATGACAAGCACGAGTCAAGATGAGCACATGACTGAAATCGGAGCCGCGACATATGGGACGCCTGATTCTGTCAAGAGTTTTATAAATTTTATTTGCTGCACTGAAGAACTCTCTACCCTTGTAATCTTATTATTGATCGACTGGGACGAAATGTTACTTGCTAGTTGGCTATCACAGCTTCCACCCCTCTTCTCCACTGTTTTTTGTAATAATCTTACAGTAGCAATGGTAGGTATGGAATAGATGCTACTCGAGGCAATGGTAGGGAGAGGCTGGGGATAGACGGGAAGTGGGGTGGGGTTGGGTGGGTAGGGATGGGTTGGGGTAAGAGGGGGGGGGGAGGAGATCAGGTAAAGGAGAAGAGAAGGAATATTTAAGAAGGTAAGGTTGAGCTATAGGAAAGAAGGGGGCGTACGTGAGGATTTAGAGGATAGAGGGAGTAGAGAGACTAGACTGGGGAGTGGGGGGACGAAAGAGAGGTGGGGATGAGACATGTAAGTAAAAATTTGCGACTTCGTATGTTTAGAGGGTTTAGAGCATATACGAATCAGATAATCGTGTTTCTCAATTGCGTTACCCTTTATGTTTGCTGCTTTAATTTGTTTAGGATAATACTATCTAATTATATAATTTACCAACATCTATAACAAAATTGCTCAGGACCTCATACATGAATAACTCTGATTTGGTGCTATCCATTTAAGCTGCATTAAAAGCCTTAATACATAAATTACAGTTTCCAAAATAAATGCCCGACGTTTCCTTTCCTGTCCTAGTAAGGGTTGATTTCAATGGTTGAGACTACATAGCATAGAAATAACAGTATTTCAGGCCGATTAAAGTGAGACTTCCTCTTACGCATATTTTCGGCTACTCAGACATTTCATGTTTACGCGCTGGTGGACAGGGTGCACCGTGCTGTCCCCCAGCTTCCCTGGGTTTTCTGTAAACAAAATGGCGCTAAGTCGTCTGTAGAGGAGTCGGGGTTTTGGCAGCGGGAGATCTGGTTAGTTATCTCTAGACTAGACGGATCTTTGACCCAGACTGGTGGAGAGAAGTGAACAAGCGCAACGTCCCAGTTTTCCTCCCAGTTCTTCCATGGCGAACGGTGTAGCAGTCTGCAATCAGTGCGCCTGCGTTCTTAGAGCTGCACGAGGCTCCAGTCATCCTGTCTCCACCTACGAAGCCATAGCAGAGTTCAACGCTCCGGCTTCCGGTTTTTCTCACCACATCCGTTAATGGCGACGATAAGGGGAGACAACCCGTGTCAGCGCTGGCGCCGGGATGACGAAGAATGAGGTCACCAGGGGAGCTGATCGTTAATTAAAGCGGGTGATTAGTCGCTCCCTCGCTACGACCGATCGCTGATAATTAATAAGCTGCGCTAAAACGTTTCGGGAAAGAGTGATTCGTTTTTCAGACGCAATTTGCTTTTATAATACAAGGACAACTTTTACGGGAAAGCGTTCTTTTTTTATGCATGTCCTGTTTTCACAGTTTATTGTGCATTTAATGATCAATTGATTTATAACGTCATTATTCTTCTTTTAACCTGTTTTCACTCAGTTTCATAAAAAAGGCAGGATGTGCGTACAACGTGTCAGATAGTCGTACGAAAAGAAAAATGCGCGAATGTACATACACACGAATGAATGAAAACGTTTCGTGTAAGATGTAACTATTGGGTCTTTTACACAGATAACATTGTTCAGTAAGGATCATAC
>JAWQFJ010011448.1:32500-42500 GCA_034096865.1 Theodoxus fluviatilis
CGACCCACGGTATAAAATTACACGATTATATTCATATGTGCACGTGTTTAAACAGCATCGAAGTTATAATGTACAGTGATGATTCAATGGAAAAGTGTATAGGAGACCTGGTTATGTATATAACGTGGAGTTGGATTTCTAAGCATTTACAGTTGCTTTTTACTAGTGTCCATGTTTAATAAACATATACATGTATGTACACGTTTTCGTTGAATTATGAAGTAACAGTGGAAGAATGTATGTACAGCATCACATATCTACAGGGTCTGATATCATTTCAACCATTTGGTTGCGTAGTTTCAAAGCATAGAAAATGTACATTGCAACATCTCTCACCTTCCTGATGTTATTACTCTTCAGCAATTTTGTCAGTCTCATATGATTGTTTCTCGTTATATGTTTTTCTATGTATTTCTTTCGTGCTTCGCGATATGTGTTACAAACAAACAGAAACTGCTCCTCGTTCTCTGCTTCATTTCTACAGAATGGAAAATTCATATTTGATGCTTCATCACTCTTATAACGCTTGTTTGTGTTTAGTTCACAGAGCCCAAATCTAAACCTAATATAGACATCTCTAAAGAAATTATGTTAATATCATTCAGATAATGTTCGCATTCAAATTTACATGTATTTTTGTATCTTCTGTATACAGAGAAACGTTCACTATAATTCAGCCTGAAGGACCAGTCCTGGTAGAAGCAGTTTCGAAGTCTTTGATGAAGAGTTCTCAGAAAGATTCTCTCATTTGCAAATCCGCCGCTTTTCCAGACACATGCAAAACCCCTTTTTAACAGAAGCTCCTCTACATTATTAGACCAGTTATTTTTGCATATTGCAGAGGTCAGCATAAGATACGCTTGCTTTGGGAGCCTGTCTGCCGGCATCTTGCACACCCTCAACCAATATTTTATGGCTCTAATGGTAGAATGTACAAATAAATGATATCTACCTGTCTCTCCATATACAATAGTGTTGGTAGATCTTGCATCTATGCTCAGGTATTGCTTAAAGGCAAACATATGCATCTTTTCTATATTGTCTCGGCCTGTAAGACCCCATAGTTCTGCACCATGGAGAAGAGAAGGCAATATCTGAGCATCAAATAATTTAAAGTACACACATGTATGGTTTTCAGCAACTGAATAGTTTTTTGCTTGCCTTTAACTGCTTGGTTGTCAAGAGCTGTTTCAATGGACAATTTTGTAGTAAACACGAACCCTTATATGAATTAACAACTTCAAGAGTTGTACTGCCTAGACTCCACCTCTCACCTCGTGCCAAGTGTCCCCCACGTCGGAAAACCATTCTCTTGGTCTTCAGTTAGACCACGTTTTTTGATACCACATGTAATTTATTGATCTGACACTGTAATACTATTGGAGTGGTGGATAGGAGTACTATGTCATCAGCAAATAAGAGGGAATATATTTCCGCTACGCCAGGTAGAATCTGTATCCCATGCTTTCCGTGTTTGCGGACGTAGTCAGCCACTTGTGAGACATACAGGGAAAATATTATCGCACTCTCAGTTGCGCCTTGCTTTACGCCAACCGGGCATTCAAAATATTCCGACAATGCGAGGTCCCATCTAACACACACTTGCATAATGGAATACATTGCTTTGATCATATTAATATATTTAGTTGATACTCCTATTTTCTTAAGAATTTGCCAAAGGCATACGTGATCTACAGAATTGAAAGCTTTTCTGTAATCCACGAAAGCAGCATAGAGCTTTCCTCTGCCACTGCCATAAACATGCTTCACTGCGATTGAATAAAGTGTGAATATGTGATCAATTGTGGAATGGTCTGTTCGAAATCCTGCTTGTTCTGTGCCAAACTTATTGTTTTCTTCACTTCAATTTTGGAGGCGTCTAATTAAAATGGAAGAGAAAAGTTTACTCATTGTGTTAAGTAGGGATATACCTCTGTAATTTTGGAGGTCTTGTTTGTCCCCAGCTTTTTAGATTGAAATTATCACTGATTGGCTCCAGCTTTTGGGAAAGTACTGTTTCTCATACATTACATATAATAACTTATGGAGAAAGGGCAGTATCTGATTGCAAGCTACTTTAAGGTAATCCCCTGATATTTCGTCTAGCCCAGGAGCCATCTTGCTGCCCACATTTTTAATTGCAAGTTTAACTTCTTCCATTGTTATTGGAGCTTCAAGTTCTTCAATGGTCACTGTTCTATCTTGGTTTGCGATAGAGGGGGCAGCCGCTGTGGGACACCTGACTTCTCCTAACAAGTTCTGGAAGTAGCTTTTCCACACAGAGAGAGAGAGAGAGAGAGAGAGAGAGAGAGAGAGAGAGAGAGAGAGAGAGAGAGAGAGAGAGAGAAAAAAAAATTTCAACACAATTTGATTTTCCTTGAATTTACTTAAACGACAAAGAATCGTAGGCTGTATTTAGAAATAATGAACTTTCTTCTCAAATACATGGTAGTCCATTTTGTGGACATTCAGCCTCTGTCGCTACTACACAGCATGCAGTACCCGGTTTCACTCCTGGGTAGGAAAGATCATGCGGATGAAGCGTCTTGCCCAAGGATGCCGCTCTAGGATCCGTGCTGCTTTGAACACAAATCCTGCAGGCCGCGAAACGATTGCTTGGCGAGCGTCCTCGTCGCGGGACTGGAGCTTGCAAGTGCGTGGCGGGACTGGAGCCTGCAAGTGCGTTGCGGGATTGGAGCCTGCAAGTGCGTGGCGGGACTGGAGCCTGCAAGTGCGTGGCGAGGCTGGAGCCTGCAAGTGCGTGGCGGGACTGGAGCCTGCAAGTGCGTGGCGGGACTGGAGCCTGCAAGTGCGTGGCGGGACTGGAGCCTGCAAGTGCGTGGCGGGACTGGAGCCTGCAAGTGCGTGGCGGGACTGGAGCCTGCAAGTGCGTGGCGGGACTGGAGCCTGCAAGTGCGTGGCGAGGCTGGAAACTGTACAGGGGTCAGCTAAGGAGCCTCGGATGTGCAAAGCCACACGCTGAAGTCTACGTTGGTCTGCTTGCCAAAAGTGTGACGTAGGCTTGTGAGGATTTCATTGTGATGGGAGAGTAGGAAAAGTCGAAGCTGTGAAAAGAGAGGACATGCTATTCGACAGCAAATGAATTTCCCAAACTCAGTTTAACCGCCCACGTTCTGTTGAGTCAGAGGTACTCTTATGGTACGACTGCTGACGATATATCTGTTTTGACCAATAAAAACGAAAAGTCATGCCGATATGCTTGTTAAAGCAAAATTTAATGAGATAAGGAATAAACAACTCTCCTTTTAGCTAAGAGAAAAGGTTATTCAGCAGTGTTACATTTAAGTATAAGGGTATGTGATAAAACTATTTGTGTAAAATTCAAAATAATGTTTACAATAAAAATGGACGAGAACATATTTCAACATAAATTGAAATGCTTCAGGGCAATTTACGAGCGAATGCAGCAAACAAAACAAAGAAACAAATGAAAGAATAAGCAAATAAACAAACAACTACCAAAAGCAACACATATTTAACCCAACGAAATGTCAGTGAATATTCACAATGTGCCAGATACAAGTTTTTAGCCAAGCAAACCTGCCCTGTCTGTCGTATGGAACAATGGTATTAGACAGACTGTGTTTATGATCGATTTTCTTTCCTCAAGTTGTACACGATTTCATATTTAAAACTTGTTCACCAGCTTGCTCTTTACGAAGAAAGATATCTCCTTTCATCAATATTTCTACTCGGTCCTCGGACAGCAATCAACATACTTTGTAATGCTTTCCTGCCAGTTGTTTTCGCCCCAAAATGTGAGCGAAAGTGAAAGGTTTTTTCACGCGGTCACTCTCCACGGTGGTATTCTATGATCTCTGAGTGAGTTTCGGCACACCCAATCAAAACCTGCATTACTGCTGTGCAAGGCCGATGTGTCGTGAGTATTTCCCGTGCACTTCGTGCTTGGCGCCAATACTTCGTAGTCGTGTGATGCGAAAAGCTCAGATCAGCTTTTCACATGTCATGGAATAGTTTCCCAACTCGAGGCTTCATAACAGAGAGAAAGCATGAGAGCGATTATGACATCGACGCCTGTAGTTTCTGAGTGAGCGGTGTGATTAATTTTTCCCTGTTTGGATTACTGACTGCCAGAGACGGAATCGCTAATCTGTGTTTAGAATGAGTCATCGACCATTCCCTATAGCGACGAAAGGTAATCCACGAGAATTGTTATTGCCATCACCACAAGATTGAGACAGCATCTGCCATGATTATTTCGAGCGATGTGTCTCTGGGTGGCGGTTTGTATCCTTGCTACGCGTTCATTGCTGTAAAGGGCTTTTAAACAGTGCTTCAGTTAATCTCACAAGTAACACAGATGACTTTTGAATAGGTTGGCAGTGACGATAGCCTTGTGATCACCACTATACACCTGGATCAGCTTACGACGCTGTGAGGACCATAGCGTGAAACCTACCTAAACAACAAACCTGTGAGCAGACGATCTTGTCGTGTAGGAAAAGCCGACAGCATCGCCCAGTGGAAACGTTATTGCGTGGGTTGGACGTGAAGTTTTGTCGATTCGGTGTGCTGTGCTCTCATTTGCTGGCGACACAGAAGACGCAGGTAAACTCTTGCCTGCAACTCTGTGAGACTGACAGATAGAGAAGGAAAGTCTGCGTGTTCTTGATGATTATTGATCGTTCTTTAATTGATCATCGATCTTGAAAGCCATTCTGCAGATCAAACTCTGCGAGACTAACAGCATCTTGGAGTGGTGTCGCCGTCACGCAACGTATGCGTGCATGCTGGAATTGTGCAGGCCAAGTTCTTCGAAAAAGCTCGTACTGACGTGATCGCGTCTCACGTGTTGGCTTGCGGACGTGGCCGCTGCTTGGATTCCCCCTTCTCGGAGTTCCGTACGAGTTAGCTGTTGTTTCTGGGTGATACTGATGTGGAACTGCTCTGATGTTCAGCGAGCGTAAATCGCGATGCAATGTTGCTTCCCTTTGAAACCTCGCACAGCCGTGTCCGTGGTATTCCGGGTGGGAGTAGCGAGCGCTGACTGGTGCATCTTCGCTGATACTGAATCAGAGAAAGCTAATACTTCTACGTGCCCTCATCACACAGCGGCAACGAGAGAACGACGTCAGTGATAAAAAGCGGAACCGCTCAGTGTTAAGACAGGGAAGTGGTTTCCAAAAACCATGCCAAGGTGACTTTGCTCCAACACTGTTGCCGATCTTGCTGAGCACTGCGAGTCTGAGAAAACAGCCTTGGAGCCCGCTCGACGTCTCTGATGCTGCAGAACATCTGGTAAGCCGCCCATGCGTACTTGCCATTTCTGTATCTAATGCTTGGGTCACTAGTGTCGTCAATCTTTTTAAAAACAGATGTTACAGAGAGAAGGATGTGTGCATGCGTGCGCGCGTGCGTGCATTCGTTTGTGCGTGCGTGTATGTGCGTGCATTTTGCTCTGCATGTCCTCCGTGAGAGAGAGAGAGAGTGTGTGTGTGTGTGTGTGTGAGAGAGAGAGAGAGAGAGAGAGAGAGAGAGAGAGAGACAGAGAGAGAGAAAGAGAGAGGGAGAGAAAGAGAGAAAGAGAGAGAGAGATTAGAGCTCGTATGCATATGCATGGGCGCGTTAAAACGATGGAATAACTGCAGTTAGTTGAGGCTCTTTTAAGTTAATGTCAGTACAGTTCTATAAGTACGTAAAAATAAATGCTAGTATTAACCTTCAAAATGAACGAGAGACGCATGCATATGTTATCAAAGTTACTGCAAAAATCCTTTAGAAAGTCGTTTGGTGTACATGACACTTGCTGTGTGTACTGGAAACTTATTGCATTCTTAAAGTGGTCAATTCCACAATTTCAAATGATAAACAGACCACCTAGCCCTTGCTGGCAAATGTCAATGTTGTGTTTATTGCTTGTGAGCACTTTTTTCATTCCTTGTATTTTATTGTACAAATAATGGGCAATTGCCCAGCGACGTTTCACCGTTTGTTTTTGGAATGGATGAGATTGTGAACATGAAATTGCCAGAAAGAGAATGATCAAATATACAAATGTTATGCCAATAAGTATTTATAATGGGAACTATTCATCTTAGCAAAACCAGAGTGAAAAATGGGCCAGATTCGAGAATCTTATCGACACTACCTATATTAGAAGACATTCGTTTCTTCTGGCATACTGGATATGCATAAACAATTCTGCGGAATTTTGGCGTCCGATCTTGAAAAAACGTAGCCTTGATACGTCGAAATCAGGGACATCGTGTGCCATAGTTTAGTATAGTGCCAGGAAGTCGAGCAACACACGGGGAGGGGAATAGACCGCAGCCCAGACCTGGGTGGCGTTGTAAGGCCTGGGAAGAAGTCATGCTGTCCTCCATCAATAGAGAATATTTCGTCAACCCCTGGGGCGGGGTTCCTAGGACAATGGATATACTATCCAAACCAACCCTATATACATGTCCTGTCTTTCTTGAGTGACCGCTGTAAACATCCGCAACGTCTATTCAGTCACTCCTTACAACAACTTCATTTCCAGAGCAGGCCAAGTCTGCTTTTTCATCCCAGTTTGATGCCGACTCTCGTACGTATGCTTACAGGGATCACATTACATGAATACAGGGAACGCCCTTTAGATTGCTTTGGATTGCATATCCATAGTGTGTGAAACCTGCCCCTCGGATGCCCCCTGGTGGTATCGTGTGCCTTTTGGGGCGACTCATGGTCGAGCTGCTCGAATGAGGCCCAGGAAGTTCTAGGATCACGGGTCCCAGATGACGAGATGGGCGGCAAGCGGTAGAGAGAGAACTCGTTGGGAGTTTGCGAGGCTGACAATTACCTTTTTAGTCTTTGTGCCGGGACTGATAGTTGAAGTAATGCAGTATTTGGGTTTTATCCTCGCCTCTGAATGTAGTCAAAGATAAACTGCTGTCACATGGTGCCGTGCACGCAGTAAGCTGCATCCCTGAGGCGATAGGTACTATGTACATGTTACACGCTCCAAACTGTTTCGCGCTCAAGAATGATAGGATGGACTTTTGAAGAGAAAAGTTTTTTGTCCGTAAGAGAGAGTGTGTGTGTGTGTGTGTGTGTGTGTGTGTGTGTGTGTGTGTGTGTGTGTGTGTGAGTGCGCGCGCACGCGTGTGCATGCGTGCGTGCGTATGTGTTTCCGTCTGACTCGGTGTCCCTCCCTATCTCTGTCTCTGCCTGCCTGTCTGCTTGTGTTTGTGTCTGTCTCTATCTGTCTGCCTGTGTGTCTGTGTGTCTGTCTGTCTGTGTGTCTGTGTGTCTGTGTGTCTGTCTGTCTGTCTGTCTGTCTGTCTGTCTGTCTGTCTGTCTGTCTGTCTGTCTGTCTGTCTGTCTGTCTGTATGTCTGTTTGTGTGTGTGTCTGTTTGTGTGTGTGTCTGTCTGTTTGTCTGTGTGTCTCTGTGTCTGTGTGTCTGTCTGTGTGTCTGTGTGTCTTTCTGTGTGTCTCTGTGTCTGTGTGTCTGTCTGTCTGTCTGTCTGTCTGTCTGTGTGTCTGTCTGTCTATCTGTCCGTCCGTCCGTCCGTCCGTCCGCTCGCCCGTCCCTCCCACCGTCCCTCCCGCCGTCCGTTTTTATCTTCGAACCGTTGTTGTCCAATAGCTGCTACTTCACGTTGTTGTGGCAGAAAAGCAAAGGTTGCATACATCACGACATTGAAATTTGCAAAAGTATGTAATTCTAAACCATCTTATTCATGTCTAGCCGCGTCGAAATTGTCTTAGTTTTCTCGTAAATCAAAAAGCAAATACTCTGTCGCTTCTCCTTTGCAATCGACAGTTCCACTCGTCAAGCTAGCTCTCTCTCTCTCCCTTTCTCTCTCTCTCTTTCTCTCTCCCTCTTTCTCTCTCTCTCTCTCTCTTTCTCTCTCTCTCTCTGTGTATATATCTGCCTCTCTCTGTCTCTGTCTCTCTCTGTGTGTCTCTCTCTCTCTCTTTGTCTTTCTCTCTTTGTCTCTCTTTGTCTTTCTCTCTCTTTGTCTCTCTCTTTGTCTCTCTCTTTGTCTCTCTGTCTCTCTGTCTCTCTTTGTCTCTCTTTGTCTCTCTTTGTCTCTCTTTGTCTCTCTTTGTCTCTCTTTGTCTCTCTTTCTCTCTCTCTGTCTCTGTTTCTCTCTCTCTGTCATTCTCTCTCTTTCTCTCTCTCTGTCATTCTCTCTCTGTCATTCTCTCTCTGTCATTCTCTCTCTCTGTCATTATCTCTCTCTGTCATTCTCTCTCTGTCATTCTCTCTCTGTCATTCTCTTTCTCTCTCTCTCTCCCTCTCTCGCTCTCTCTGTCATTCTCTCTCTCTGTCATTCTCTCTCTCTCTGTCATTCTCTCTCTCTTTCTCTCTCTCTCTCTCTCTCTCTCTCTCTCTCTCTCCCTCTCTTTCTCCCCCCCCCCCCTCCCTCTCTCTCCCCCCCCCCCCCCCCCCCCTCTCTCTCTCTCTCTCTCTCTCTCTCTCTGCTTCATTTCTCCAGTCTCCGTTGTTTTTCTTCTCTGCCCCGATTGCATCCATAGTGTGGGTCAGCTTCTGCGTATCATACTTAAATCTGCACCTCGTCTCTTACAGACTGGGCCATGTCTCAGGCCAGGAACTCTTCTGTCCGTGCCCTGTTTCTGCCCTGGTGTCGTGAGGATACGTCAACACGTGGCGTGCGAGGTGAGTCGACGTTCCTCTTCAAAACTATTTGAATGACTTTGCCATTGCATGCGTTTTGAATCTGAATTACTGTTGGTAATGTGAGCTGATCACTGGCCCTGTCTCGCTCAATGAAAAACGAGCATGCGATGGCCGTGATCAGTAATGTCTAAAAAGCAGAGGATTCCTTTGCGACACCGAAACTTAACTAAAATGTCATTGTCCAGGCTATCAATCATGTCCGAAGAGTCTCTTGCAGGAACAATCTTGAAGATCTAAAACCATTTATATCGCTGGTAATGAACCTTTCGAATAAGTCGGTACCTGTTCTTTTCCCTGACGCAACGCTTGTTTGTTTCGTGCTGCCAATTCTCGTCACAACAACAATGTTGACCACGCGGGCGTATGTGTGTGTGTATATGTGTGTGTATATGTGTGTGTATATGTGTGTGCTCGTGTGTGTATATGTGTGTGCTCGTGTGTGTTATATGTGTGTGTGTATGTGTGTGTGCTCGTGTGTGTATATGTGTGTGTGTATATGTGTGTGTGTATATGTGTGTGTGTATATGTGTGTGTGTATATGTGTGTGCTCGTGTGTGTATATGTGTGTGTGTATATGTGTGTGCTCGTGTGTGTATATGTGTGTGCTCGTGTGTGTATATGTGTGTGTGTATATGTGTGTGCTCGTGTGTGTATATGTGTGTGTGAGAGTGTGTGTTTGTGCATGAGTGTGTGCGTGCGTACATGCATGCGTATGCTTGTCTGCATGCATGAGTGTGTGCATGTTTGTACGCTTCGGTCCTTCGGGGAGAGAGAGACGGAGGGAGAGAGAGAGGGGAGGAGGGGGAGGGGGGAGGGGGGCGAGGAGGATATGCCGTCTGTATTGGCCAGCGTATTTTGAAGTTTAGTTGGAATTGTATCCGCAATCGTCTCGTGCTTCTATTCAACTGTCAGGCTGGACTATTTCAACAACAACCCTTGCTGTGTCCACAACTGATCTATCCAGAAACGAATCGGGTTTTAAAATGAAGCACATCCACCTCATATTCGAAGATCCCCCCCCCCCCCCCCCCCCCCCTCTTGTTCCGCTCTCCTCTTATCCTACCTCCACCCATCCTTCACGCGTTCTGCAAGCATTTCCTCGTCTTTATTCGTTGATAGCTCCTCTGAGTAATTTCAGTGCTAAGTGATGGTCCATCTCGTCGCTCTCTTCATTGGGAAGGGGCCGGGAGAGGTCCTAACAATAACTGCGTCGTCCTCCACTCGCCGAGACTACTTGAGTCGGGAAAACGTTTACCGGCGTGAGAGAGGTAGAGAAATCTAGCCCGTCTGCTTTTGTGCAGGCCCCGTATTTCACAGGTTGGAGGTAATA